>CAUYLG010066233.1:0-24479 GCA_963573385.1 Cacajao melanocephalus
TCTTGAACTCCCAACCTCAGGTGATCCACCCGCCTTGGCCTCCAAAGTGCTTGGATTACAGGCGTGAGCCACCATGCCCGGCTCCATTTTTCAAAAGATGATGTGCAAATGGCCAACACATATATGAAAAAATGCTCCACCTCACTAACCATCAGGGTCATGCAAGTCAAAACCACCATGAGACATAATCTAACCCAGTTACAATGGCTTTTAACAAAAAAATTTTTAAAAATAACAAATGCTGGCAAGGATGCAAAGAAATGGGAACGCTCTTACACTGTTGGTGGGAATGGAAAGTAGTCCAGCCGCTACAGTTACTCCAAAAACTCAAAACAGAACTACTGGATTACCCAGCAATTTCACTACGTGGTATATATTTAAAGAAGTTGAAATCGCAATGTCAAAGAGAGGCCTGCACCCCCGTGTTCATTGCAGCATGATTCACAATAGCTAAGAGATGGAGCAATGGAAGCGTCCATCAATGGATAAGGAAAGTGTGGTACCTGTACATGCCGGAACTCACTCAGCCATAAAAGAGAAGGAAATCTGGTCATTTGTGACAAAGTAGATGAAACTGGAGGACACTGTGAAATGAAATAAGCCAGGCACAGAAAGACAAACAACACACGACCTCAGTGATATGTGGAAAATAAAAAAGCTGAACTCATAGAGGCAGAGTAGAACGCTTGTTACTGGGGGCTGCAGGGGGTGGGTGGGGGTGGAAGGATGAGGAGATGCTGGCCAAGGGATTCAAAACTCCAATTAGGAGGAATTCCAATTAGTTCAAGAAATTGATTGTACATCATCGTGACTATGGTTAATATAAATGTGTTGTGTACATTTGCTTATAGTATATTCACTTCTTTGCTTTTTTTTTAAGAGTCAAGTGTGAACCCCGAACATCTGAGACAGGTCTCAGTTAATTTAGAAAGTTTATTTTGCCAACGTTGAGGACGTGTGCCCATGACACAGCCTCAGGAAGTCCTGACAACATGTGCCCAAGGTGGTCAGAGCACAGTGTGGTTTTATACATTTCAGGGAGACTTGAGACGTCAATCAACATATGCGAGGTGAACATTGGTTTGGTTCAGAAAGACGGGACAACTCGAAACGGGAAGTGGCTTCCAGGTCGATAAGAGACAAATGGTTGTGCTGTTTTGAGTTTCAGATGAGCCTCTCCAAAGGAGGCGATCAGATATGCATTTATCTCAGTGAGCAGAGGGGTGACTTTGAATAGGATGAGAGGCAGGTTGTTCCTGAGCAGTCCCCAGCTTGACTTTTCCCTTTAGCTTAGTGATTTGGGGGCCCTAAGATTTATTTTCCTTTCACACGGGTCTCCCTCTGTCACTCAGGCTGGAGTGCAATGGTGTGATCATGGCTCATTGCAGCCTCAGACTCCCAGGCCGAAGCAATCCTCCCTCAGCCTCCAAGTAGCTGGGACCACAGGTTCACGCCACCATACCCACCTAACTTTTGTATTTGTTTTCAGAGATGGGCTCAACATGTTGCCTAGGCTGGTCTCAAACTGCTGAGCTCAAGCAGTCCTCCCACCTCAGCCTCCCACAGTGCTAGGATTCCAGGCGTGAGCCACGGTGCCTGACTTGGATATTCATGTCTTGATCTGCTTTTGGATGATATTAGCTAATGTTTTATTTTAGAAATGTCTACCAGTGTTTAACAGCAGTATCAATAGTTTTCCATGTGTGTATATGTGTATGTGTGTGCATGTGTGTGCATACGTGTGTATGCATGTGCCTGTGTGTGAGTGGATGTGTATGTGCATTTGTGCGTGTGCATTTGTGTGCACAGGTGTGTGCAAGTGTGTGTATGTGTGCATGTGTCCATATGCATGTGTATGTGTGTACGCATGTGTGTATGCGTGTGCCTGTTTGTGTATGCGTGTGCGACTGTGTGTGTGAAGTCTGTAGCCAGATTCAGTGAGTCAGCCAGGAGTACCTATTCTGTGCCAGACGCTGGTGTGGACTCCGAGTGGAGCAGCGACCAGGATCCACAAGAGTCTGTCTTTGTGACACTAACATTCTCCTGGGGGACAAAGGTTATTCTGGCTTCATAAAGCACATCTGGAAGCTTCACTGTCTTTAAAACCCTGGAATCACCTGTCTCTTAAAGGCCAGAACTAATTCACTGGAGGACTCGCTAGGCCTGGACTGTCTGATAGCTGCCATGTCGTCTGTGCTTCAGCCACCCCACTGTGGGAATGAAACTGTTCCTTAAAACCCTGAAGGCTGGGCACAGTGGCTCAGGCCTGGAGTCCCAGAACTTTGGGAGGTAGAGGTAGGTGGATCGCTTGACCCCAGGGGTTCCTGACCAGCGTGGGCAACATGGGGAGACCCCGTCTCTACTAAAAGTTACGTAATTAGCCGGGCATGGTGGTGTGGGCCTGTAGTCATAGCTACTCGGGGAGCTGAAGTGGGAGGATCACCTGAGCCCGGGGAGGTCCAGGCTGCAGCGAGCCAAGACTGCGCCACTGCTCTCCAGCCTGGGAGAAGGAGTGAGACCTGGTCTCAAACACACACACACACGCGCACACACACACACACGCACACACACATGCATGCGCACGCACACACACACACACGCACACGCGCACACACACACACACACACACACACCCCAAACCTCTGCAGCCCTCAGCAGTGTCCAGGTCCTCTCACCCAGAGCCAGCAAGTCCAGGAGCGAAGACATGATGAGAGGCCCCTCCAGTCACTCAGGATCTGGTGACATGAGGGCCAGGCCCCTGCTCAAACCCTGAATGCACCTCGCTTGGGGTTAAAATGGTTCAAGAGCAAAGGGCCCACCTCCCCTACCCCATGCTTTCTCCTTCCGCCACCCTCCCAGCCTTCTCCTGCCACTCTTCTGCCCCTGTCTCAGGCTCTCCACTGAGGCATAGGAAGAGATGCTTATTGGTCATGGGGAAATGCAAAATGCAAGATAAAACCGCATTGGTCACGGGGAAATGCAAAATGGAAGATAAAACTGCATTGGTCATGGGGGAATGCAAAATGCAAGATAAAAAGGAGCTATCTAGACCCCACCAGGAATGACCACCACTGAAGACTGCTCGCAGGGAGCATCGGTGAGGATATGGGGTGCATGAAAGGTTCACATGCGGCCAGCGGGAGTGTCTAATGGCATAGCCGCTTTGAATCACTGTTCAGCAGTTTCTTATCAACTTAAAAACTTCTTAGGAGCAAGATAATCCTCAATTTGAATGAGAAAATAGAAATAAAAATTTTAAAAAAGAAAAAAAACTCCATCTACCCTAACCAAGGATGCTCATCAACAAATGAACAGATAAACAAAACTGCGGGCCTCCACACCATGGAATACCACTCAGTGATTAAAAGGAAGGAAAGAGGACTGCTTGATCCAGGAAGTCAAGGCTGCCGTGAGCTATGACCACACCACTGCACTCCAGCCTGGGCAACAGAGTGAGATCCTGTCTTTAAAAAAGCAAAAAAAGGCTGGGTGCAGTGGCTCAGGCCTGTAATTCCAGCACTTTGGGAGGCTAAGGTGGGTAGATCTCCTGAGGTCAGGAGTTCGAGACCAGCCTGACCAACATGGAAAAACCCTGTCTCCACTAAAAATGCAAAATTAGCCAGGTGTGGTGGCACATGCCTGGAATCCCAGCTACTCTGGATTCGGGAGGCTGAGGCAGGAGAATCGCTTGAACCCAGGAGGCAGAGGTTGCGGCGAGCTGAGATCATACCAGTTTAGTCAATAAGAGCAAAACTCCGTCTCAAAAAAGAAAAAAGAAAGGCAAGGAAAATGCTGATGTAGATATGAATCTCAAAAGCCACTATGCTAACTAAAAGACAGCAGACACAAAAGACTGCATGCTGTGGGCTTCCATTTCAGGGAAGTTCTGGAGCATGCAAAACCCGCCTACAGCGAAGGAGGGCCACTCGCATTTACCTTTGCGGACTGGCTTTGCTGCAGCCTCCACTGTGTGTGTATAAAAATTCAAATTATATCTTTACTGTGTGCACACTTCACTGGACCAGTGTTTAAATATGTCAGCTTCTAAAGCTGTGAATTTCATTTGAAGTACTACGTTCAGTGTCTCCTACCAGTTTTCTCATGTATATGTAGCTAATAATAACTACATTATTATTAATGGTATTCTGAATACTTTAGAATTCTCATTATGGTTTTTTTTTTTGAGATGGAGTTTTGCTCTTGTTGCCCAGTCTAGAGTTCAACAATGGTACAATCTCAGCTCACTGCAACCTCTGCTTCCTTTTTATATTTTTAGTAGAGACAGGGTTTCACCATGTTGGCCAGGCTGGCCTCAAATTCCTGACCTCAGGTGATCCACCTGCCTTGGCCTCCCAAAGTGCTGGGATTACAGGAGCGAGCCACTGCACCCAGTCTAATATTTTTAATTTGCATCATATGGCGATTGTGTGTGTGTGTGTGCGTGTGTGTGACTGACTCTAGTGCAGTCGCTTGTGCTCTGAGAATGTGATCTGTCTGACTCCAAGTCTTAGAACTGAGTTGCTTCTTGCTTTGTAGCTCAGATACCACCACTGCCTCTGGATACCACTCGTGGACATGGGGAGGTGCATTTTGCACCCATGCGGGGTGTAGAGTACCACACTTATCCCTCAAGGCACCTTCAGTCATAGGCCTGCTTGCACTGTCTGTGTCTGTGTCTGTGTCTGTGTCTTCATGGAGCTGTTTTTGGCTTGCCCTAAATATCTTACAGGAAAGCCTTGAAGAAACCTCCCTCTATACCACCAGGAGCGGTGGTTCACACCTACAATCCCAGCACTTTGGGAGGCCAAGGCAGGTGGATAACCTGAGGTCAGGAGTTCAAGACCAGCCTGACCAACATGGAGAAACCCTGTTTCTACTAAAATACAAAAATTAGCTGGGCGTGGTGGTGCGTGCCTGTAATCCCAGCTACCCGGGAGGCTGAGGCAGGAGAATCGCTTGAACCCAGGAGGTGGAGGTTGCAGTGAGCTGAGATCGCACCACCGCACTCCAGCTTGGGCAGCAGGAGTGAAACTCCATCTCAAAAAAAAAAAAAAAAAAGAAACCTCCCTCTAGGACGCTAGATGTGCCTATTTCTCCCTAGAGTTCTGTCAATTTTTACTTAAGATATTTAGAGCCTATTTTAGCTTCGTTCCTCAACTGTTTTTGTTTTTTCCCAAAGCCTGTTTTGTGTGGTGTTAATAGAGCCACGGCAGCTTGCTTTTGGTAGGAACTGCCTAGCACCCATTCTTCCACATGTAATCTTTCCATGGACATATGTTTGAGGTGTGTCTCTAGTAAACAGCATATGCTGGAAGTGGTGCTTTCCATCCAATCTGACAGTCTCTGGAATCTGACAGTTCCCGATCTGAAGTCCTGGTGGTGGGGGCTACATCTGCCGTTTGTTCTATCTGTCCAGCAGAAGCCCCCCAGCAGGGCCAGCTCGGCAACCTGCGCATGTCAGCTCCTTGTGGGTGCTGCGGGCTGAGCTTCTCCACCCGTTGGGGTTGTACCCTATACAGAGCCAGCGGGGAAGGCAGCCCATCCAGACAGTAAGATGGAGAGCTGAGGTAGCAGGGGCAGGGAACTCCCTGGGGAAGCTGAGATGTGGGGAGCCAGGTGCCACGGCCTCCCTGTGTCCACGTTTGACCTGTGGCACACCTGAAGGGCAGTTTCCAGGGGCTGCAGCAGGGGGACTGGGGAGTTAGCACTCAATGGGGACAGAGTTTCAGTTTGGAAGGGTGAAAAGAGTTCTGGAGATGGATGATGGAGTTGGTGGCACCATATTATGTAACATCACTGAACGATCCACAACAGTGGTTAAGATGGTAAATTTGGCTGGCCATGGTGGCTCATGCCTGTAATCCTAGCACTTTCGGAGGCCGAGGCAGGTGGATCACCTGAGGTTGGGAGTTTGAGACCAGCCTGACCAACATGGAGAAACCCTGTCTCTACTAAAAACACAAACATTAGCCAGGCGTGCTGGCGAATCCCTGTAGTCCCAGCTACTCGGGAGGTCGAGGCAGGAGAATCACTTGAACCCAGGAGGTGGAGGTTGCAGTGAGCCGAGATCGTGCCATTGCACTTCAACCTGGGCGACAAGAGCAAAACTCCATCTAAAAAAAAAAAAGATGGTAAATTTTATGTTAGTGTGTATTTTACGCCAAAAAAAACATTGGGCCAGGCGCTGTGGCCTGTAACCTCGGCAACTTGGGAGGCTAAGGTGGGAGGATGGCTTGAGCCCAGGACAACATGGACAACATAGCAAGACCCCGTCTCTAAAAAAGAAAAAAAGAAAACAGAAAAATTAGCTGAGCATGATGATGAGCACCTATAGTCCCAGCTACCCAGGAGGCTGAGGTGGGAGGATCGCTTGAGCCCAGGAGGTTGAGGCTGCAGTGAGCTGTGATCCTACCACTGCACTCCAGCCTGGGTAACAGAGCCAGACTCTGTTTCTAACAATTTTTTAATAATGAAAAAGATTTGCCGGGCACAGTGGCTCACGCCTGTAATCCCAACACTTTGGGAAGCAGAGGCAGGCAGACCATGAGGTCAAGAGATAGACACCAGCCTGGCCAACATGGTGAAACCCCGTCTCTACTAAAATCACAAAACTAGCCAGGCGTGGTGGTGCATGCCTGTAGTCCCAGCTAATTGGGAGGTTGAGGCAGGGGAATCGCCTGAACCCGGCAGGCGGAGGTTGCAGTGAGCCGAGATCACGCCATTGCACTCCAGCCTGGGCAACAAGAGCGAAACTCTGTTTCAAAAAAACCAAACAAAAAACAAAAACCCAAAATTAGCCGGGCATGGTGGTGCATGCCTGTAGTCCCTGCTACTTGGGAGGCTGAGGCAGCAGAATCACTTGAACCTGGGAGGTGGCGGTTGCAGTGAGCCAAGACTACGCCGCTGCATTCCAGCCTGGGCGACAGAGTGAGAGTCCATCTCAAAAAAACAAAACAAAACAAAACAAAAAACCACAAGGCACGGGAGGGGTACAGAATCTCCCAAAGAAACAGACCTGAGCTGGCCGAGATGGTATCGGCACATGCACCCTGGGCCAGGCCCCAGTGGAGGTCAAGTAGGGCCAAGAGAAGGCAGAAGCGAAACCAGAAGTCAGCGGTTCCGAAGAGAGACAGCAAAGATCAAAGTGAAAGGCTGGCAACGGGAGGAGAGGCTATGAAACAGAAACAAACCACCTGTCGGTGTGAGGGTTACTATTTAATACCTGGGTGATGAAACAATCTGTACACAAAACCCACGCAACACACAATTTGTCGATGGAACCAACCTGCACATGTACCCCCAGAAGTAAAATACAATTTTAAAGTAATTATAGGCCAGTCGAGGTGGTGCGCGACTGTCATCCCAGCTACTCGGGAGGCTGAGGCAGGAGAATTGCTTGAACCCAGGAGGCAGAGGTTGCAGTGAGCTGAGATCACACCACTGCACTCCAGCCTGGGCAACAGAGTGAGACTCTGTCTCAAAAAAAGGAAAATAAATAATAATAAAATAAAAACATGAAAGGTTTGAAGGACCTGGCGTGCCACCACAGCAACCAGTGACCCTGGGAACAAGTTGGCCACATGCAGAGCCACAGGGTCACTGAGCAGAGAAGCAGCCCCCAGGACCAAGGCAGAGAGGGCTCCATAAAGCTGGGTTCCCAAAGACCCCCTTTGAATGGGAAGAAGCGAACCCCAATCACGTGACAATGTGGGGACCCGCTGGAGGAGTCGAACGGCCTAGCAGATATGTGTCCGGTATTTCTACTCCTGGAGGCCTTTGGCATGGGAGGTCAACGCTTCGCCGCCTGAGCTCTCCCAGGCTCCAGTGGACACCTTGCCCAAGCCTGCTGGCCTCTCCTTCCCTCCTGTGTGCCGCTTCACTGTGGCTGTGTAAACCGTCCTATGAGCGACGTGACAGCTGCATTGTTTTCTTTATAAACATAATTTTTAACTATTTAATTACTTTATAATGAAAATTTTATAGTAAAAAGATCTGAAGCAGCTACAGGAGATGCTAAGATTTAACAAAGTTAGCTGAGGCATAGATAAGTGTAACCTAGACACTCAGAAAACTGCTTTAAGGAAGACCAACCTCAAAAGCTATGAAGAAAAAGACAGACATACAAGACCACATAAATCTTCAGAAGACAAACAATAGGCTGGGTGTAGTGGTTCATGCCTATAATCCCAACACTTTGAGAGGCCAAGGTGGGAGGATTGCTTTAGTCTGGGAGTCTGAGGACAAAATGAGGAGGCTGGGTGCAGTGGCTTATGCCTGTCATCCCAGCACTTTGGGGCCAAGGTGGGAGCGTGGTCCTAGGCAACAGTGAGACCCGGTCTCTGTAAAAAAAAATTAAGTATTAGGTTGGGCTAAGTGGCTCTCACCTGTAATCCCAGCACTTTGGGAGGATGATGTGGGCAGATCACCTGAGGTCAGGAGTTCCAGACCAGCCTGGCCAACATGGTAAAACCCCATCCCTACTAAAAATACAAAAACTAGCCGGGTGTGGTGACAGGTGCCTGTAGTCCCAGCTACTCAGGAGGCTGAGGCCGGAGAATCGCTTGAACCCAGGAGGCAGAGGTTGCAGTGAGCTGAGTTCATGCCATTGCACTCCAGCCTGGGCAACAGAGCTAGACTCTGTCTCAAAAAATAAAATAAAATAAAATAAAATAAAGTTTTTTAAAGAAATTAGCCAGGGATGGTAGTAAGCACCCATGGTCCCAGTTACTTGGGAGGCTGAGGTGGGAGGATCTCTTGAGCCTGGGAGTTGAGTGAGCTATGATTGTGCCACTGCACTGCAGCCTGGGAGACCCTGTCTCAAAAGTACACACACACTAGTTTTTGGGTGGGGCAGCTAAAGAGGGGAGGGGTCTAAGTTAGTCACAGTGAAATCTCACATCGCCCCCATCAGATTGGAACACCGTGAAAAAGCACCCTGACATTTGCTGGTGGGCAGGGGCGGGGAAGCCTCTGACATTGCTGGTAGAAATGTGAACCATGACCGTTCTTGGAAAAGTAATCCAGGGATTTGAAACCGAAGCTCCCTTCAGCCCTACAATCCAGCTCCCGGGACCTGAGTGGAGAAGGGCCTGCTCCAGGTGTAGAGTGTGCCGTTTCTAGCAGACCTTGGCGTGGCACTAAGCCAAACTGGGGCCCAGAGAAGTGAATGTGTTAACACTGTTGCCCCACACTGTAATTTTTTTTTTTTGGAGTTGGGACCTTGCTCTGTCACCCAGGCCGGATGGCAGTGATGCCATCTCATTGCGACTGTGTTACCTCGGCCTGGCTCTCCTGGCTCAGACGATCGTCCTGCCTCAGCCTCCTGAGTAGCTACAAACGCGCAACACCACGCCTGGCTAAGTTTTCTGATTTTTGGTAGAGATGGGGTCTCCTTGTGTCGTCCAGGGTGGTCTTAAACTCCTTCTTTCTCGGCCTCCCAAAGTGCTGGGATTACAGGCGTGAGCCACGGTGCCTGGCCTAAAACTTGTTGTTGTTGTTGTTGTTGACACCAAGGTGCACTCTTGTCACCCAGGCTGGAGTGCAATGATGCGATCTCGGCTCACTGCAACCTCTGCCTCCCGGGTTGAAGTGATTCTCCTGCCTCAGCCTCCCGAGTAGCTGGGATTACAGGGATGCACCACCATGCCCGGCTAATTTTTTGTATTTTTAGTAGAGATGGGGTTTCACTATGTTTGCCAGGCTGGTCTTGAACTCCCGACTCAGGCGATCCACCCGCCTCAGCCTCCCAAAGTGCTGCGATTACAGGTGTGAGCCCCCGCACCTGGCCCTAAAACTATTTTATATGGGGAGAAAATACCCAGGCCATGGCACCAGGAAGCAAGCAAGAGGCCGGGTCGCTTCTTCCCAGGAGGAGAGCAGAGGGCACCTGGGGTCAGGAGACGGCATGCCTGGGTTTCTGCTCCTCCACGGGCTGTAACTTTCAGCCAAGTCAAACTTCTTCTACAGTTTCAGTTTCTTTATCTGTGAAATGACGGGGCTGGTGCAGATGGTTTCTAAGATCCCTCCCAGGCCTGGAACTTCTAAGCCGTTAGGTCAAAGGTGGGGGAGAGGCCCCATCTGGCAACCATTGGCTCCCCAGCTGTGCTGGGGACACGATGGAGCAGTGAGACCAGTAACAACAAGGGCTGCCCTGACAGCCAATTCCCCTGGGCTAGGCCGAGCTCCTCCGCGGGCTGCAGAGCGGGAGGGAGGCACGGCTGCCAGCCTCCTTCCTCCGGTGGCTCAGGGGTCGCTGGCATCCGCAAACCCCAGGCCAGGGCGGAGGTACTCTGAGGTCCTGGTCCCAGAAGGTTGTTTCGCCTGGGCAAGAAGGGATGCAGGAAGCTGCGTGACTAATGGCAGCTGGCCACACTTAGAGAAACACTCATTTTCAAAAGGGCCTGGGAAGTGTAGGTTCCGGGCCGGGGCCTGCCTAGAGCTTTCTGGGCCACCTGCTCGGCCTCGCACAGGTTCCGGGGCCCCTGGCTCTGCTTGGGTTGGCTTAGTGGATGGTTGCTGGATTGAGCAAACATGAATGTCAAGTAAACAAACAATACTTTTTTTTAGTAGGAGAAATATCTTGTAAAACATTTAAGACACACTTGTGCAAAAGCCCTGTTCATCACCCGGCATATCATCCGGCAACTCTGGTGGCAGCTGGCAGGAGGAGAGAGCAGGGCCAGGCTTCCCAAGGCCTGTGCCCCTCTGGAGGGGTTCCCTCCACATAAGCCTCTCCTTTGGGTGCAGTCCACTCTTCCAGGGCTTCCAGAAACCACCCTGGATTACCCCAGTCTAGACTCACAGGGCTGTTTATTACACAGGCATTGGCAGGAAGAAAAAGTAAAATCGTGATCAGTGCTTGCAGCCGCGAGGTGTGGCATGAAGTCCCAGCAGTCCCATCAGTGAGGGAAACAGCTACTCACAGAGAAATCACGAAAGGGGGCCCCTGCACTGCCGAAGACCCCGTCTCTGAGCCCCGTGGAAGTCTGCCCTCTCTCCATCCTCCCTCCAGTCTCTTTGAAGTAGGGCGGCCTCTCCGGGGATGTGCACATTCTCTTCCCTCTTCTGGGGCACATGTGGCTTTCGAGACAACCTCAAATAGAACCAGGCTGTTTTCCAAGCAGGTGCTGTCCTTGCTCTCCTCTGCCACCCACATGCCCCACCCCCAGGCCCCAGGCCCCAAGCCCCAGGTCAGACCCTGCCGTTTGCCCCAGGCCCTTACCTGGTAGCGATGTGCTCAGCCAGCTAGGACAGAATGTCCAGCGCAGGTGCCCACTTCCAGAAACATCTCAGCTATCGTAGCCATGGGCCAAATGCCAACCTCGAGGGCACTGAGCAGGTGCACGTGGGCGGCGCATGCTGAGATGCCATTTGGCAGGGAAAGGGCATCCTCTCTCCTCCACCCTCACCTTTGGAGCTGATCACTTCTGCATTTAATTTGTGGGCTTAAAGCAGACCCTCCTCGGGACTTGAGGCTTCAGGGATAAGACTATGGAGTCTGAGATGGAGAGCCCCTGAGTTAAATGACATCGGCTTTCTACAGAAGTCCCCTTTACAGGCCGGGCGCAGTGGCTCACGCCTGTAACCCCAGAACTTTGGGAGGTTGAGGCAGGTGGATCACCTGAGGTCCGGAGTTTGAGACAAGCCTGGCCAACATGGTGAAACCCCATCTCTACCAAAAATACAAAAATCAGCCGGGTGTAGTGGCGTGCGCCTGTAATCTCAGCTACTCGGGTGGCCGAGGCAGGAGAATCGCTTGAACCCAGGAGGCGGAGGTTGCAGTGAGCTGAGATCACACCACTGCACTCCAGCCTGGGCGACAGAGCAAGACTCCTTCTTGGAAAAAAAAAAAAAAAGGAAGTCCTGTTTCCAGACCAAATGCCTTCAGATGAAAGGAGGTGAAGCAGGCTGCTAAGTAACAGTGATCAGCAGGAAGAAGGACTTTCCCCCAGGAGTAGAGGGGGGGTTGTGGGGTCCTCAGTGCCTCTCCGGCTGAGGCCGAGGGTGACCCAGCATCCTGACCAGAAACTAGACAGTCTGGGCCTTGGGCTCGAGGGCTCAAAAACTGTCGCCTGCATGAGAAGCATGTGCCACCTCCATCACCCTGCCTGGAGATACTGTCAGCAGATTGGTTCAGAAGGACCTGGGTGATCGGCATGTGGGGACTGCTCAGATTGTAGCCACTAAGGACATCTAAGCCACAGCCCGGCTCTGAGAGGAGACTCACAAAGCAACTTTCTGTTGAGAGTTCAACTTCCGACATTTGTGTGTTTCCTCATCTGGATGCAACCTGCCTGGTTACACACACGATCTGAGGTGATGTGGCTCTCACGTGACCTGCTTACAGTTAACACAGATGTCATGAGGTAACTTGTTTCCCCATCAGTCTGCTGGGCACGTATTTAGTGTGACTCAGTCTCCCTGAATCCAGCTGCATCTAAGGACACTCACTGGTACCCCACTGGCTGGCCGGACTTGCTGCTGCCAGTCCATACGCACAGCTGACACCCCAAAGATACTGCAGACGATCACTCTCTGTCCAACCATGTGCATGAGGGACTTCTTAGGGTCATTTCCATTTCCCTTGCCAGTATTTATTTGGAAACATTTCAAACAACTACAGAAAAGTTATGAGAATTACATCAAGAGTACCCACATCCCCTGTGCCGAGATCGTTGCTTTATGTCTTTGAAAGTAAGTTGTCGAGATTACAGCATTTCACCCCTCCACACCGAAGCCTGTAGCTTCTCAGGGAAGGGCAGTCTTGGTGATCAGCGAGTACCGTCACCCGCAGGACGCCCCAGACTGATACCACACTGCCATCCCAGAGTCCGTTTCAATGCTGGGGGGTTGTCGGTTTTCAGCAGGTTCTTCCCACACTTCAGTGCATCTTCCTGCCGGAGGGATGGAATCTTGGGTGAGTGTTGAAATGCGTCAGAAACACAAACGTGAAGTGGAACTGGAGCACATCACAGATCTTGGACCAGAAGTGGCCTGTGAGGCACTGGAAGAGACGCCACCGTGCGAGCTGATGGTCACACAGCTTGAGGACCACAAAGCCCAGGCAGGAGAGCACTCCCAAAGCTAAGTAGGTGGCCGAGGTGACGCTGCCATAGCGCCTCTGGGTGCAAAGGGCCTGCCCCACAGCAGCCACTACATGAGTGCCCAGCGTGATCTCGAAGCCCTGGGGATGCAGCAGAGTGAGGCTGTAACTCGCCAGGGAGGCACACTCAAGGGAGAGAAACAGCCAGGGCCGCCAGCCCCGTTCTAGGTAGAGGCACCAGGCCACGGGCCATGCGAAGATGGGCAGGGTGAGCCACTGGTCCAGCACAGCAGCACGGGGCCACTGTGTCCACAGGCGCAGCCACTGAACGGGGCCATAGAGCAGGGCCATGGCCGCGAACGCGTCCTTCAGATAGCGGGGACCTGGTCCCACCACGCCACCCCTGCGAAGCCAGAACAGCCCCAGCAGCACGTAGGCCACATTCACTAGCGAGTTGAAGGGCATGGCCAGGAAGGCAGGGAGGCTGGCCACCGGTGCCTCGGCGTAGTGCTCGTAGCCCACTTGCACAGAGACGCTGTCAAAAATGCCTGTGGACACTGCCACAGCACAGAGGCTGCTGGCCATGGCCACGTGCACAAGGGCCTTCCCCCACTCCGGCTTCATCTGGACGTCAAGGTATGACCCGGGGCAGGGAGCTTCAGAGAGGAGCCTTCAAAACGCGGCCTCTGCAGAACACTCTGGGCCTCCCAGCTGAGCCAGCAGAAAGAAGCCCCGTGATTTCCAAGGCAGATGCTGTGACCTTGCCCTGAAGGAAAGCAGGAGTCCTGCTGATTAGTTTGCGCCAGTGGAGGAACGTTCTGCCTTTTTCCTTTGTGGTTACAAAAGGCGTGTGGTTAGAAAACAAACTGTCCCCAGCACCGCCTCCATGTTCCTGACCCCGGCCTCGGACCCACCGACCATCTTCACTGGAAGAAGCAAAGCAAAGTGAAGCCATACCCACTGCGCACTGGCTCTCACTCAGGACCGCTAGAATCCTCTGTCACCCCTTTCGCCTGGCACCTAGGAAAATCCTGCCCATTGCCCTAGTTTCCTCAAAGCCACTGCATCTACAGACGAGCCCTGCCTAGCTGTCATTACAACTCAGAATGCCCTTCCCATGCCAATGTGTCATAAAAGTGATGTCTCCACCCAACAAAGCCCTTTTCAACAAATACCCAGTTGAACTACAGACAATTAGCTGGAGTCCGAGCTCTGGCCTCTGATGCAAGGTGGGGGAGGGAGGAGAAGGAGGATTCACTGTCTGCCACTCGAGCACCAGGCCAAGAGGCCAGGGGTGACCCGGAGGCCTCCCAGGCCAACTTCCCTCCCCTGAAGTGCCAAGCCCCAAATCACCTTCTTTCCTCAGGCCACCATAAACCTTCCATCTCCTTCAGTCACAGAACCAGAGAGACAATTATCACTGACTGTCAACTGCTTTGGGGCCAGCAGTGCTGTAAGTGAGCCCAGTAGCCGAGAAACGCATTAATATGGAAGGGAGAAGAGCTTTAATGCTCTGAAAATGACTCCAATCATTAAAGCTCTTCTCTCTTCCATATTAATACATTTCACACTCAAGAGGGTGGGTGGGCAGGTGGGCTCGGGGAGACAGAAGGATGGGCCTCCAGTTCCTGGTCAGCTGACGCCAGACTGGCTCTCCCACTCATTAACCATGTGATCTTGCACCTTAACTGTTTTGGGCCTCAGTTTGAGCACCTGTTTTGTTTTGTTTTTTGAGACGGAGTCTCACTCTGTTGCCCAGGCTGGAATGCAGTGCCGCGATCTTGGCTTACTGCAACCTCCTCCTCCCAGGTTCAGACGATTCTCCTGCCTTTGCTTCCCAAGTAGCTGGGATTACAGGTGTGCATCACCACACCCAGCTAACTTTTGTATTTTTAGTAGAGATGGGGTTTCACCATGTTGGCCAGGCTGGTCTTAAACTCCTGACCTCAAGTGATCCACCCAGCTCAGCCTCCCAAAGTGCTGGGATTACAGGTGTGAGACACCACGCCTGGACGAGTTTGCTCACCTTTTACCTAATGGCTTAGAAGTTCCAGGCCTGGGAAGGATCTTAGAAACCATCTCTGCACCAGCCCCATCATTTCACAGATAAAGAAACTGAAACTCTAGAAGTTTGACTTGGCTGAAAGTTACAGCCCGTGGAGGAGCAGAAACCCAGGCATGCCGTCTCCTGACCCCAGGTGCCCTCTGCTCTCCTCCTGGGAAGAAGTGCCAGGAGGGCTTCCACCTGGCCTCTTCCTTGCTTCCTGGTGCCATGCCCTGGGTATTTTTATTAAGACACAGTGTCTCACTCTGTTGCCCAGGTTGGAGTACAGAGGCACAATCAGCTCCCTGCAGCCTCCACATCCTGGGCCCAAGCTATCCTCCTGCCTCAGTCTCCCCAATAGTTGGGACCAAGGGTATACCATCACCTTGCCCTGCAAACTTTTGTTAAAAATTTTTTGTAGAGACAGGGTCTCACTATGTTGCCCAACCTGGTCTCGAACTCTTGGCGTTAAGTGATCCTCCTGCCTTTGCCTCTCAAAGTCCTGAGATTACAAGAGTGAGCCACTGCACCCAGCTAAACCCCTCTTAAGTTGAAAGTCCAGTTCCAGTATTTTCAACTTATGATGGGTTTTTCTGGACATTACCCTGTTACAAGTTAAAAAGGATCTGTAGCTGGGCATGGTGGCTCATGCCTGTAATCCCAGCAGTCTGGGAGGCCAAGGTGAGAGGACTGCTTGAGCCCAGGAGTTTGAGATCAGCCTGGGCAACAAAGTAAGACCCTGTCTCTACATAAAATAAATTAAATCAAATTAAATTAAATAAAACAAAAATTAGCCAGGCATGGTGGTGCACCTATAGTCCCAGCTCCTCAGGAAGCTGAGGCAGGAAGATCACTTAAGCCCAGGAAGTGGAGGCTGCTGTGACCTATGATCATGCCACTGCACTCCAGCCTGGGCTACAGAGCAAGACCCTAGCTCTAAAAAAAAAAAGGCTAGGCGCAGCGGTGGCTCATGCCTGTAATCCCAGCACTTGGGGACTCTGGGAGGCTGAGGCAGGTGGATCATCTGAGGTCAGAAGTTTGAGACCAGCCTGGCCAACATGGTGAAACTCCATCTCTACCAAAAATACAAAATATTAAGCCGGGCGAGGTGGCTCACGCTTGCAATCCCAGCACTTTGGGAGGACGAGGCAGGTGGATCACTTGAGGTCAGGAGTTCGAGACCAGCCTACCCAACATGGTGAAACCCCATCTCTACTAAAAACCAAAAAATTGGCTGGACATGGTGGTGCACACCTGTAATCCCAGCTACCTGGGAAGCTGAGACATAAGAATCACTTGAACCCAGGAGGTGGAGGTTGCAGTGAGCCAAGATCATGCCACTGCACTCCAGCCTGAACAACAGAGCAAGACTTTATCTCAAGGAAAACAAAACAAAACAAAACAAAAAAATTAGTTGGGTGGTGGGCACCTGTAATCCCGGGTACTCAGGAGGCTGAGGCAGGAGAATCGCTTGAGCCCAGGAGGCAGAGGTTGCAGTGAGCCAAGATCGTGCCACTGCACTCCAGCCTGGGCAACAGAGCGAGACTCCCTCTCCAAAAAACAGCAGTGGTCAGGTGTGGCGCCTCATGCCTGTAATCCCAGCACTTTGGGAGGCCCAGGCGGGTGGATCAGTTGAGGTGAGGAATTCACGACCACCCCAGCCAATATGGCAAAACCACATCTCGATTAAAACACAAAAATTAGCTGGGCGTGATGGCTAGTGCCTGTAGTTCCAGCTACTTTGGAGGCCGAGGCAGGAGAATCGCCTGAACCCAGCAGGTGGAGATTGCAGTAAGCCGAGATTGTGCCACTGCACTCTGGCCTGGGTGACAGAGTAAAACTCTGTCTCAAAAACAAACAAACGAAAAGTATCTGTATATGTAGACCACTTAGCATATTTTATTATTATTATTTTATTTTATTTTGCTTTTTGAGACAGAGTCTCATTCTGTCTCCGGGCTGGAGTGCAGTGCCGTGATCTCAGCTCACTGCAACCTCCGGCTCCTGGGTTCGAGCAATTCTCCTGCTTCAGCCTCCCGAGTAGCTGGGATTACAGGTGCCCAGCTAATTTTTGTATTTTTAGTAGAGATGGGGTTCCACCATCTTAACCAGGCTAGTCTTAAACTCCTGACCTCGTGATCCACCTGCCTCGGCCTCCCAAAGTGCTAGGATTACAGGTGTAAGCCACCGCGCCCGGCCTATTTTATTTTTTGAGACAGAGCCTCGCACTGTCCACACCATCCCCTGGGCTGGAGTGCAATGGAACAATCTCGGATCACTGCCACCTCTGCCTCCTGGGTTCAGGTGATTCTTCCGCCTCGGCCTCCCAAGTAGCTGGGATTACAGTTGCCCACCACCACGCTCAGCTAATTTTTTGTATTTTTTGTAGTAGAGACAGGGTTTCACCATGTTGGCCAGGCTGGTCTCGAACTCCTGACCTCGTGATTTTCCCACCTCGGCCTCCCAAAGTGCTGGGATTACAGGCATGAGCCACCGCACCTAGCCTATTTTATTTAATTAATTAATTTTTTGGAGAAAATCTTGCTCTGTCGCCCAGGCTGGAGTGCACTGGTACAATCGCAGCTCATTGCCACCTTCGCTTCCTGGGTTCAGGTGATACTCCTGCCTCAGCCTCCCAAGTAGCTGGAACTATAGGCGCTAGCCATCACGTCCAGCTAATTTTTGTATTTTAGTAGAGATGAAGTTTCGCCATATGGGCCAGGGTGTTCTTGAACTCCTAACCTCAACTGATCTGCCTGTCTCGGCCTCCCAAAATTCTGGGATTACAGGCATGAGCCACTGCACCCAGCCTATTTTGTTATTTTTAATGGCATATAGAATGATATTTTGATACATCTATATAATGTATAATGATCAAACAAGGTAATTAGCATATCCATCACCTCAAACATTTATCATTTCTTTGTGTTGGGAACATTCCAAATCCTTTCTTGTAGTCTTTTGAAAATACACAAGAAATGACAGTTAACAATGCTCACCCTACAGTGCAGAACAGCAGGGTCCATTCGTGCAATGAAGCTGGGATTTCATATTTGTTATCCAGCTCCTCTCAATCTTTCCCTACCCTCTAATTTTTCCAGCTTCTAATACCCACTATGCTTCTATTTCCATGAGCTTGATTTTTTTTTTTTTTTTTTTTTTTTTAGTATTTCACATAAGGATTAGTGCATAAAATATTTATCTTTCTGTTTCTGGCTTATTTCACTTAACATAATGTCCTCTAGGCTCATCTATGTTGCCACAAATAACAAGATTTATTTTATTAGTTTGTTTATTTCTTTGAGACAGGGTCTCACTCTGTCTCCCAGGCTGGGGAGTGCAGTGGTGCGACTGCAGCTCACTGCAGCCTCCACCTCCCAGGCTCAAGTCAATCTCCCACTTCAGCCTCCCAAGTAGCTGGGACCACAGGCATATGCCACCATGCCTGGCAAATTCTGAAATTGTTTTGGAAAAACAGGCTCTTGCTATGTTGCCCAGGCTGGTCTCAAACTCCTAGGTTCAAGCGACCCTCTCACCTTGGCCTCCCAAAGTGCTAGGATTACAGGTGTGAGTTACTGCACCCAGCCAGTAGGCTTTTTTTTTTTTCCAAGACAGGGTCTCACTTTGTTGCCCAGGCTAGAGTGCAATGGCATGATCCCGGCTCACTGCAGCCTCTGCCTCCTGGGTTCAAGTGATTCTACTGCCTCAGCCTCTCAAGTAGCTGGGATTATAGGCACCTGCCACCACACCCGGCTAATTTTTGTATTTTTAGTAGAGACGGTTTGTCACCATGTTAGCCAGCTGGTCTTGAACTCCTGACCTCAGGTGATCCGCCCACCTTGGCCTCCAAAGTTCTGGCATTACAGGCATGAGCCACCATGCCTGCCAATAGTTCATTTTTAAATGGCTCAATAACATTCCATCATGAATATATACCACATTTTCTTTATATATCAGTCCACTGATGGACATTTAGATTGCTTCCTTATCTTAGCTATTATGAGTAGTACAAAGGCACAAAGAATCTACATTGGGGAAAGGATAGTCTCTTCAATAAATGGCCCTGGGAAAACTGGATAAGTATGTGAGAAGAATGAAACTAGACCCCTATCTCTCACCACACACAATAATCAACTCAAAATGGATTAAAGGCTTAAATGTAAGACCTGAAACTATAAAACTACTAGAAGAGGCCGGTGCGGTGGCTCACATTTGTAATCCCAACACTTTGGGAGGCTGAGGAGGGCGGGTCACCTGAGGTCAGGAGTTCGAGAGCAGCGTGAGCAACATGGCGAAACCCATCTCTACTAAAAATACAAAAATTAGCCGGGCGTGGTGGTAGTCACCTGTAGTCCCAGCTACTTGGGAGGCTGAGGCAGGAGAATCACTTGAACCCAGGAGGCGGAGGTTGCAGTGAGCCAAGATCATGCGACTGCATTCCATCCTGGGCAACAGAGTGAGACTCTGTCTCAATCAATCAATCAATGAAAATAAATAAATACATAAATAATAAAAATAAAACTACTAGAAGAAAATGAGGAAATGCTCCAGGATATTGGTCTGGGGAAAGATTTTATGGCAAGACCCCAAAAGCACAGGCAACAAAAACAAAAACAGACACATGGGGGTATACGAAAGTAAAAAGCTTCTGCACAGCACACACAGAAGCATCAACAATGAAGAGACAATATGGGAGAAAATGTGTGCAAATGATTCATGTGACAAGCACTGTTTGTTTTTGAGGTGCAAAGTCCATTTGCCCTCCTGCAATTTAGGCCCCAAATGGGTGGGGCAGGGTCTGATTCCTTGCTCTTCCTCAGGTGCCCAGTGAAGCCCTGCTCAATTTCAATTCAATTACATTAAAGTACAAAGCCAGCACTTCTGCTGCCTTTTACCATTCCTGCTTGCTATTTCACTTCTCAGGCATGTCCTGGGGCCCACCTGCATCCTCTTGGGCCTCATTCTCAGCCTTCTTGCCTTGGGGTTCCATTGCTGAGGAGGACCACGAAGCCTGGCATGTGGGTGCCCCACTGCCCTCTGAAGTGTGGTGTTGCCACACAGGAACCACAGCCCTCACTCTCACTCCACATGTCCTTGCTTCACACAAGCCTGCCATCTCAGCAGGGGGCACCCGGACTCCTCCTGCCCCCTCCTCCCAAAGAAGCTTCTGGGTCCAGCGGTGTGCACACAGCTGCCCCAGCATCTTTGTCGAGCAGCCGGGGACAGGATCACGTCTGCACTGGCTTCCACCCTTCCATGACCAGCTTCCCATTCCATGTCCTGGATTATGTCTCAAACTCTTGGCCATCCCCATGCAACTTTTTGAGCTCAGGCCCAGCTCTGTACTGGAAGCTCTTTGCTCACTGTGCCTGGCCACTGCCCTTGACTCAGCTGTCATTTCCTCTCAGGCACTTCCCCTTCAGCTCCTGACTCCAGCTGAGGCCCTACCTGGTGTCTACAGGTCCTTCCCTGCACTCATTTAGAGCTCCATGGCACCCATGCTAGCCTGACCCTCCTGCCTGCCAGGAAGCAGGGCGGAGAGCTGAAACAGGAGTCAAACACTGTCAACCTGACCGAGGAGGAACTCCAGAAAGGGTGTGGAAAGCAACTCCTCTTTCTGGGTGCAGGGGCTCAGTTCACTTGAACCAGGGCACGGCTGACAGTGACGATGTAATCAAAGCACCTGTCCAAAACCTATCATACAGCCGAGCTTCCCTGTATCTTTGAACAGCCATGATGCTTATTATGTGACACTCAAATCTCACCACAGCTTCCCCCAGGGCCCAGCATGGGAAGGCCAACACCTCAACAGCATGGGCCCCTGGATCTGGGGTCTTTCAGGGAAGTCCTGGAAAGCCTGACAATCTCCTGGCTAAGGGCCCAGACTCTCCTGCACGTGTTTAAACAGCAGGCACTGCCACATCCAGGCCTTTAGCATTTATGACTACTAGTTATGTCCCCCCATGACCTTCCTTGCTGTCTTTCTGCAGATAAGGGGACATCGTGTGGGACACCCCAGCAGGAAAAGCTAACCTGGGCCAGCCGGATGTGCAAGCATCGAGGAGCAGTCACGTACACTTGAATTTTTTAAATTAAAATTAAAATTAATTTGGCTTCTGGACTGAATTCAGGCAAGGCCCTTGGAAACCAGCAGCTCAATTTTTTGTTTGTTTTTTTGAGACAGGGTGTTGCTCTGTCGCCCAGGCTGGAGCACAGTGGCGCGATCTCAGCTCACTGCAGCCTTGAACTCCCTGGCTCAAGCCATCCTCCCACCTCAGCGTCCCAAGTAACTGGGACCACAGGCGTGTGCCACCATGCCTCGGGGTCTCGCTATGTTGCCCAGGCTACGCTCAGGCGATCCTCCCACTTCAGTCTTCCAAAGTGTTGGGATTACAGGCGTGAGCCAACGTGTCAGGTCTTAGTTTTCTTATTTACCGTGGGTGGGGAACTTGGGGACAGAGAAGTGAGGTAACTAGCCACGGTCACAAACAGCAGGTGGTAGCACAGACAGGCAGGAATTCTTCTTTGGCCTTTCTCAAATGGATACTTCCAATTGCATGAACTAAAACACAGAGGATTACAAAATACATGCAATATGTTGAGAGGCGACTTAAAAAATATTGTTGAAAATGTGAGAAACAGTGATGTGTGCTTCCTTACTAATGCATTAAATTACAACGTCTTCTAGCAGGACGCTTAATTTCAAAGTTATACTTCTGCCTGTCGGTAGATCTTGTAATTTAATTGAAGTCTAGGCATTTACAACAAAAGCCACAGGCTCTGACAGGACCTGTCTATCCATTTCTACTGGTGACTGCCGCTCCCGGGCAGCAGCTTGGGCCCCTGCGCTGCGGCCTGCGCGCGGCAGGAAAGATGCCGCCGCCGCGCCCGGGCGGCCTCCTGGAGGAGGTGGAACGTAGGGGCGACGCCGGGACCCACCTCCCGGGGCTGCGGTGAGCACTTACAGTATTGGCGCGAAAATGCCAGCGATCACCATACGGGTATTTCGCCTCGCTCGCCTCGCAGGGGGAAATTCAAATCTCCGATAAGGGCGGACCCGAGCAGCGCGGGTGCGCGTGCGCGCGGGGCGGGGCACGGGGCCTGGGAAGCGGGCGGGGCGGGCTGACGCAAGGTGACGCGAGCGCCTCCCGCGCCCGCTCGCTTCGGGCGCCACTGGCCCGACTGCGGGCCCCTCGGCAGTGGGGGCGGTCCGGCGCGCGGCGGTCTGGGGCGCGCGGCCCAGCTCATTTTGCTGCGGCGCCGGTGGAGGTGGTGGCGCCCGAGGGCGGGGCCGGAGGCCTGGGAGCCTGGGAGCGGGTGGAGGCTCCACCCCTGGGCGCCGGCGCTCGGCCGCGTCACCTCCCACTCTCGCCCCGCCCCTGGTTCCCCCCGGGGCACGCCTTGGGCCACCTCCTGCGGCTGTTGGGTGTGCGGGGCGGGAAAACGATCGCTCCCCGGCAGGAGGCCTGGCTGTGGTGACTCTTCGCCACCCCCGGCCACCTGCATGCCCCTGTGCCAACTGCTGGTTAAAGGCAGTTCCTCGGGCGTGCGTCCCTTTAGCAATCCCAGAGACAGTTCCCAAGGGGGGCGGGGCCGAGCGCGTCGAAGGGGTTGTAACTCTCATCCGGGCATTCCCGAGATGCCGCCGCCGCCATCTTTGTTTTGTGCTGACAGTCGCTATTGACGCCCGCGAACG
The DNA here is from genome assembly GCA_963573385.1 of Cacajao melanocephalus. Taxonomy (NCBI): domain Eukaryota; kingdom Metazoa; phylum Chordata; class Mammalia; order Primates; family Pitheciidae; genus Cacajao; species Cacajao melanocephalus. Next base: position 22,783 of record CAUYLG010066233.1, read on the forward strand.
GCCGGGCGAGGGGAAGTGGCAAGATGGCGGCTCCCAGGGCGGAGGCGTGGAGGCTCGCCCGGGGGGGGCTGTGGGGGGGGAAGGGGGGGCTATGGGGCGGGGCGCGCCTGCGTCTGCACCTGACCTGAGCGCGGCTCCAGCCCTAGCATAGCGCGCGGCCGCGCCGACCTCCACCCCAGCCGCGAGGCAGCGCAGGGGTCCTTTAAGAGGCTTCGGCCCAGCGGCGAAGCGGTGCGAGGGCGGGTGGGGGAAAGCGGTGACGTCACCCGACTCCGCCCCCTCGCCCGACCGCCGGCGCCGCCGCCGCCATGTTTAGTTGTTACTTCTTCACACAAGATGGCGGCTCCCAGGGAGGAGGCATGAGCGCCCTGCCGTTACTGCTCCTCCTGCCGTACAGTTGCCGCTTCGGGGCCTAACTCTGGCTCTTTGAAGCGGCTCCTGTGGGAAGGAGTCATAAGGAGGGAAGTGAGGATCGGACACTGCCTTGAGTTTGGTTTGCAGTGGAAGAACTGACCCAGGAGGAAGAGAATAGGGGGGAACGGGGAGCTAGTCTCAAGATGGCGGCTCCCAGGGCGGCAGGCGCAGCCTGAGCTGCAGAGGCGGACTAAGGGGAAAGGTGCGAGACCTCTAACGGCCGTACGGCGCGCGCCTCCAAACAGCCCTCGGGAGCTCGAGCTGATTCCACCGGCCTCCGGCGCGCCTCCATTCCTTAGGTGTGTCGAGGCTGTTTCGGGAGCGGCGGCTTCACTAAGCGCTGGGCGGGGAAGCGGGACGGTCTCAAGATGGCGGCTCCCACAATTGTGGTCTGAGCGCCGGCGGGGCTGCGACGACCGCGGCGCCTGTGGCTCCTTTCCACCCGCCCCGGAAGCCGGCCAGTCCTGGGGACTTGGGGGTGTGGGAACCGGGCCGGGGTTCCGCCATTTCCGGCGGGGGAGGGCTACGACTGAGGAAGGGAGGAGAGAGAGGCGGCTCAAGATGGCGGCTCCCAGGGCCTCCCGCCCGAGCTTGTAAGCCGGAGCGCCCGGGCAAGTAGTCGGGGCCACGGGACTCGGCGGCCTCCAGCTTCTCGAGCTTAGGCGCTCGACAGTTTTGGGCAGCTCTTGAGGAGACGAGGTGAGCGAGAAGAAAGGGAAGAGCCAAAGGGAAGGAGAGCAGTTAAGATGGCGGCCTCCATGGAGTCTACCGCTGTGTGAGGAACCGCTTCTCCGTTAGAGCTGCCTTAGACGAAAGGGGGTGTGTGAGAGGAATTGAGGGGCTCCCTTCCCGCTTGTTGACTTCTCCCCACCGCACTCTTTCCCGGAACTATGGCTTCGGCCGTGTCGCCCGCCAACTCGCCAGCGGTGCTCCTACAGCCCCGCTGGAAGCGAGTGGTGGGCTGGTCTGGTCCGGTGCCGCGGCCCCGTCACGGCCACCGCGCCGTGGCTATCAAGGAGCTCATCGTGGTGTTTGGCGGCGGCAACGAGGGAATAGTGGACGAACTGCACGTGTACAACACGGGTGAGTGCAAAGCCCGCTGGGTCCTCGGCACTTTCCCTCCCTCCATCTCCTCCCTCTCCCTCCTCTTCCCTCCCTCCCGCCCTCCCTCCATCTCCTCCCTCCATCTCCTCCCTCCCTCCATCTCCTCCCTCACCATCTTCCCTTTCCCCGTCCGTCTCCCCCCTTCCCCCTCCCTTCTCCCCTCCCTTTCCCCCCTCCCT
>CAUYLG010066234.1:0-13871 GCA_963573385.1 Cacajao melanocephalus
ACTTTAAGAACACTCTTTCAGAGGTTTTGCACTTTCTAGTCCCTTTGTCTAGAATGCTCTTTATCCAGATGTTCATATCGTTTGTCCTTTCACTTCTTTCATTATTTATTATTAGGAGAAATACCTAATGTAGATGCTGGGGTGATGGATGCAGCAAACCACCATGGCGTGTGCATACCTATGTAACAAACCTGCACGTTCTGCACTTGTACACCAGAACTTAAAGTATAATAAATAAATTTAAAAGAAAACTTCACTGAATATCCTGCTGAAAGTAGCATCCTTTCTCTATTTTTCCTTATATTTTTGTTGCCTACATCACCTCATAAAATGTAAGATCTAAGAGGGAAGAGACATTGTTTAAGTGTTTCATTTGTCCTCTTTTGAATACCAAGAGTATAAAATGTGAACTGAATAGTACCTCAATAAATATTTAGGTAATGAATTGATAAAGCATCAGTTGTATTCTAGAGGCTCTGTTTACTTTACAGCAATGCCTTTTCTGTTGGGGTAGGCAAAAACAATATGGCCATAGTTAAATTGGTTACAGTCCCATGTAGTTGCCAGATCCAGCTTTTAGCAGCTAATCTCTACTAGAAAGGAAGTCAAATCCTTGTGATTATGCAAACATAGCATGAACTAAGGAAGGCCTAAACTTACTTTTCTGTTCAAACACACTAGAGTAACATAAAGCTTTAGGATTCATTCCAGATTCTGCTCAGTGGAGAGCTTAAGCCTGCTGTCTGCTTTCTTCATTATTATTAGATCAATTATTTCTGGAGCTGAGCTCAGCTGGCCATGTAGGTTAGAGGTGTCAATACCTAGATGAGTTTCTTCCCATTCAGGATGCCGGCATATGTTTCTTTTATGAATAAGTCATTCTTTTCTCTCATAATAAAAGTAACCTACACTAGATTCATTAGGAAACAGAAACAAAACAAAACAAAACGATACCAAAATGCGGAAAAGTACTAAAAATTCAACTCCTGAGAAACAACTATTATGAACATTTAGATGAATTTCATATCAGTTTTAGAGTGTGTGTGCGCGTATGTCTGTGTGTGTGTCATTGTGGTGAGACAACACATTTACTGAGTACCTTTGTTCCTGTACTAAGTAAACTTAATTAAAAATCTGAGAGAATTTGACTTTTTGCCCTCATTATGAGCTACTCCTCAAGAGGCATTCCTTTTATTTGAAAATTATAGACTTTGTTCTATCCACATTACCATTGCCTATTGATTGAATGTGCACTTGCCCTCTTTTCATACTTGTCTCGCCTCTCTCTGTGGATAATATTTGAGACACAATGCTCACGGCAGCCTTGTCTATATTGCTCCCCAGTTTGTCAATTATTTCTGCTTAGACAAGCCAGAGAAATATTGGAAAACAGAATTTAATCAATGAAAACCTGAGTTAAAATGTGTGAGAGTATCCCTGACTTCAAGAAGAATGTAGTTCTGTGGTGTTAGGTCTGGTCGACATGGAGAAGAGTTGAATGTTAAGACTGCTTTGTGACTATACCTACATCCAGGGAATAGGTAACAGGTTTATTGTAGGCTACAGTTTGAGATTCAGGCCAGTTGTTAAAAGTCCTAGCCAGAGGAAATGTAGATAATAAAGCATAATGGGACAACAAAATATGAGAGCCATCTATAAAGGTGGTTTAACTAGTTCTACCAAATGGATTTTTCTCCTTAGATTTTATTTATTTATCATTATAGTTTTTTAAATTTAAATTTGTGGCTACATAGTAGGTGTATATATTTATGGGGTACATGAGATGTTTCAATACAGGCATGCAAGGCATAATACATCATGGAAAATAGCGTATCCATCCCCTCAAGCATTTATCCTTTGTGTTGCAAACAATCCAGTTACACTCTTAATTTAAAATGTGCAAGTTACCTAATATATAATCATTGCAGGAACACTAGGAGGTACAGATAAATAACTGCACACTTAAAGATATCTGTTGGTGTGTTTTTTGTGGTGTTGGTGGCATATAGAATGGGGGATTAGAGAAAGATACAGAATTGGGATTGTAGTAATTATAAAAACACAGTAGGGAAGTAATATCAATGCAATAAAATGTTTAAGAAGAAACATAATCTGCCCCTGTCCAACACCATTATTTAGCTTGTATGAATTACTTTTTTGATTATAAAACAAATCTAATATTAAAAAAATATTAAATTCTTAAATGGGCACAAACAAGCTACAAATAGAAAATTGGCTGGGCCAAGATTTAAATGTGGCGTATTTCCCATAATCGTAAAGAACCAAAGTCTTGGTTGAATGAATGCACTATTAGATGAAGGCACCACTGTGAGATGCAAAAGTCTTTGCCTCAAAATAAAGCACTGAGTTCTTGTGGCATCTTCTAAGGGACACTGCTTTGCTTCTCCTGTTGAGCTCCTAATGCACCGTACAAACCATGTGACTTATTGCTTATCAGTGAAGTCCTGATGATTACTGTAAAATGTTGTTTTCCAGATGTTTGAGTCATTTAGAGTGGTGTCAGCACAGCAAGCTGGCCTTTCATTTTGGGTGTCTATACCTTCAGTAGGGGTTGGCAGCCTACTGGTTGTGGCTTGATTAATGGCTCCAAATAGGAGTGAAGCATTCCAGGAGATAACAGTGGAATCCATGGACAATGGAATCCATGGACAACGGAATCCATGGCCAGCTCCTAACTTTGTTTTCATTCTGGAGGCTGCTTGCAGGGTGCAGAGTTTAATTTGGCAGAAATAAGGGAATTTGGGGACAAGTCAGGTAGTAAGACTGCTTGCCTAGTTGGGATGCATTACCAAATATGACTTGATTGTCTCGTCTCTGTATAGGATATTTACTTTTTAAAGTAGTTTTATGTACATGACCTTAGAAGAATCCTCCAGGATCTGAGTCCTGGGTAGTAGGAAGGTCATGAGGTGATCTTTTTCTGTTTTCTCATAGTTGTCAAACCAGCTAGGACAAAATAAAGTTCTGCTTCTTAAATGAATTTGTTTTTTTTTTGCCCATATCCTTAAAGCTAGAATACTAGTATCTTTCAATGGAAAATGTACATGCAAATGTATTCCTTAAAATGCTTCTCAGAAAACAAATGGGAATATTAGGAAGGAGAAATGGGATTCATTCCTTCTCTTCTTTCACTTTTTCCTTTCTTCCCATGTGGTTTTTATTAAGCCCTCCTTAACGTGAGACACACATAATGGTTAGAATTGTAATAAAAATTGTTTATTTTATGTTGCTGAGAAGCTTCCTGTGTATAGTATAAAATATGTTTGTGATTTTTTTTCCACACCAATTAACAGCTCTGTCCAGTAGGTGGACTCCTTCATGTATACATAAGGGTTTTCTTTTTCCTTTAATCAAGTGTTCCCTAAATCTGTGAAAAGGCATTTTCGCATATTGAACTTCTGGTTTCACCAATTTACTATCTGAAAGGCTGAAAATAGATTCTGAGATTCTGCTTACTTCTGTTTGAGAAAAAAATTCATGTTTAGTTTCTTTTATCTTTCCTTTAGTTTTTGTTTTAGCATATATTGTGACATTTTGTGACATTTTAATTTTTTAATTAGGGATCTTTTAAAGAAACTAGTTGCTTTTCTTATGTCAAACTTTAAGATTTACATCAAAATCTTTTAGATCAAATTACTTTTCTGAGCTTATATTCATCATAATATGCAAAAAGAACTAAATTAATTATACCTGTAAGAATAGGAGTTGTTTAATGAGTACAAAAATAAGTTAGATAGAAAGAGTAAGTTCTTGTATTCGATAGTACAATTGGGAAATCACAGTTAATAACTTATTGTATACTTCAAATCAGGTGGAAGAGAAGAATTATAAAGTTCCCCACACAAAGATAATGTTTGAAGTGGTGGATATCTCAATGGCCCTGATTTAATCATTATACATTGTATATATGTTTGAAAATATCACATGTACTCCAAAGTATATACAACTATGATATATCAACTAAAATACATTTTTTATGGTCTCCATAGTTGTTTTCTATATTTTGTTCTTGAGTGCTTTTATAAATGCATTTTATACAGAAGAATCTGGCGTGAGTAGTTTTTAAGCTGATCCCTGTAACTTTTTTTTTAAATTTTATATTACTCTAGGTTCTGGGGTACATGTGCAGGTCATGCAGGGTTGTTGCACAGGTGTATACTATATCCAGCATTTCTCCCCATGTTATCCCTCCCCACCCTTCCAACCCCACACTGTCCCTCCCTTAGCCCCCACCAACTGCCCCCAGTATGTGATGCTCCTCTCCTTGAGTCCACGTGTTCTCATTGTTCAACACCCACGTATGAATGAGAACATGTGGTGTTTGGTTTTCTGTACTTGTGCCAGTTTCCTGAAGATGATGGTTTCCAGATTCATCCAAGTCCCTACAAAGGACACAAACTCATCATTTTTTATGGCTGCATAGTATTCCATAGTGTATATGTGCCATAAGTGGCTTTGGCAGTTTTTTTTGCCTGCCTTCAGGGTCATTGAGGCAAGTGCAGATTAATATAATGGGTTATCAGTCTTCTTTTCTTACCAAATTCTTAGTTTTTACCTGTCTCTTTTGAAAATCGACCTAATCATTGGCTTGTAGACAGTAAAATGGCTGAATGGTGAAATTTTCGATAGTTAATTCAATACATTTATTCCAACATGAAAAATAAATCTCTGGAAACTCAATTTAGGAAAAGCCTCATTTAGGTAACCTTGTGACTGGGCCAATGATGATAGAATGTTACTCAAAACTAACCTTTACTAAAAAGTCACTGCCTTATATATTGCAGTTTCCACATCCACTGGAAGAATTAAGTGTTGAGATAAATGAAAAAAAAAAAAAAAACACCTGTTTTCTGAATAATCAAAGCTAGTTTTGATGCTTTTAATCTAGATTTTAAAATTGTTGAAGAGAAAGGTTGTATATCTTGTTCATATTTATGTCTGTATTTGCATCTAATGTCAAACATGGAGATATAATATCCTGCTTATAATTGCTGGTCAGCAGATGTTTCTGGAATAGAATGGGATATGTTTATTCATTTCATAAACAAAAAACAGTAAGGGACTGTGCAAATACAAATCTACAAAATCATACAAAATACAGGTATACTAAGCTGTGGAAGACTATATATTTCATTTGGGACTTGTTTATATGTTTGTTTATCCACCTGCACTGTTACATATATATGTAGATACTATTTCTCCTTGAGAGGAAGAGCCACAATTCAAATTTTTTAATATTTCTATTACCTAATACACAGCTTTATACGTAGCAGCCTTTATTGGGTGTGTGATTATATGCAGGTCAAAATATAATCACATGCGAAAATACAATTTTCTATTAAGTATAATTAGTGTTAAATTGACACTTATATTCAGTACTGCCTTGCATATTATAGTTTTCAATAAATACTGTGGAAGGAATGAGAAATGGCCAGAAGTCAAAACAAGACTTGGATGTAGTAATAATGAAAATAATATAAACATTAATATTAGTAGCAGTATACCCTAAATTAGCAAATTAAGGAAATTTATGTTGATGTATTTTTATCTCTGTGATTTATATGTATTGACATTTCTTCCTTAGGATACATGTTTTCTTAAAAACTAGTTTATATTAAAAAAAGATGAGGAAGACAATTGAAAATCAGGGCATTAACAAAAATATTACAGTCCCCAATAAAAATGCTAGCATAGTAAAAAATAAAAGGCATATAGATTGTTTGAAGCTAATACTCAATAAATTTAGAACTTCATCACAAAATAAAGGTTAAAGAAACTTGACAGCAGGAGATGTGAAGGGTTGAGGCTGCTAATCCAATGAGACAAGGACAAAATTCAAAAAGATTAGAAAAAACTGCTCAATAAACACTTTCAAAACAGAGCAATCAAAGGAGCCAAAGAAAATAAAAAGGGGTGAATGGGCAATGTTTATATTACAGTATTCCTCCCTGGCTTGCTGGGCTCATCTGCTGGTTCTTGGTAGCATAAAACATTAATGTGTTGGGGAAACAATCATGGATGAACTAATCTGATTTCTGTGTTGTACTAACAGTACTCTACTATTTACTGATCACATATGAACTAATTTTTGTAGTAAAACTCGAGTAGAATATATTCTGTTGCTTCAAAAACTGAGATAATACAAATTGGAATTTTCTATTAATCAGAATTAGTAAAGACATCATTAGAGAAAAGAAATTTTTCTTAAAAAAGAAATGCAGGCTGGCCATCATGGCTCATGCATGTAATCTCAGCACTGTGGAAGGTTGAGGAAAGAAGATTGCTTTAGCTTAGGAGTTCGAGGCTGCAGGGAGCTATCATTGTACCACTTCATTACAGCCTGTGTGACAAATTGAGATACTGTTTCTAAAACAAACAAACAACTCCCCTGTCCCCCTCATACACAATTAGATATAGTTGCAAATTACGACTCTTTTATTAAATGTCTGACCTTGGGCTAGTTATTGAAGTTCTTGGAGCTTTAGGTTTCTCATTTCTAAAATGGAAATAGCAATACTTAGAAATAATTGAAGATAGGATATTATGTAATTTATCCATTCATTTGTTTTGAAAAATGAAGATTCAAATTCAGCTCTTCTGATTTTTATTGCATAACACTGCAATTGTCGCAGTCTATACTTTAGGTACTTAAAAAGGACAAAGGAAAGACAGGAATTCTCCAGACTAGTTCTAACATCATGTTTCCAAGATGATTTATAAGGATAAGAGAATAGGTAATGTTTGAAACTTCATTGTGAAAGCAGGTTAAGTTTTGAGACCTTGGCAAGAATTTAAAATTAATGTTCAGGTTTTTTTTTTTTTTAAGGTTTATTTTGATTAACAGAAAGTCTCACTCTGTCACCCAGGCTGGAGTGCAGTAGCACAATCTTGGCTCACTGCAAGTTCAGTCTTGGCTTGCTGCAACATTGGCATCCCAGGCTCAAGTAATCCTCCCACCTCACCCTCCTGAGTTGCTGGAACAACAAGCACATGTCACCATGCCTGGCTAATTTTTTGTATTTTTGGTAGAGACAGGGTTTTACCACGTTTCCCAGGTTGGTCTCAAACCCCTGAGGTCAGGTGATCCATCTGCCTTGGCCTCCCAAATTGCTGAGATTACAGGCATGAGCCACCATGCCCAGCCAATTAAATATTTACTACAGAGTTGACAAATAAGAATTTTTGAGAGAATTTTAGTGCAAATATAAAAAATTGCAGAAAGGGAATTCTGAGGAGGCCAAATTAGTGAGGTTGTTATTTATGTAAATTAAGCCAGGCAACCATGACTTCTACCAAAATACCAAATCTACAAAGTATTTAGGTAATGAGGTAAGTAAATGATTGAGATTGTCAAAGCAATTGAAGGCAAATGATGACCTTCTCATGGTTAAACATTTCCTTCCAGAATTAAAACATTTAATCCACATATGATGCCAAAATAATAATACTCAGTATTGGTACATCAGCTTTACCTATGATTCAGTTTTGGATATGAAATTGGTTTTGATTATTTTCATTAAATGTTTAATATGGGGATTTTCTTTCTCATTGCCTATTAATATAACAGAAAAATTAATCTTAACTTATATAAAATTATAGCCTTCAAATTGTTACCTAGGTGAAGCATTTTATTAAACCTATATGAGAAATTAAGTCTCTTTCCCATTGCAAAATTAATCTCAAGTAATATGAAATAGTGAGGATATTTAGAAATAATGATATGCAGCTGAAATGCACTTATGGAGGACTCCTTTTGTCTTACAAATCAGAAGACTCATTAAAGAAATTTAATAAATTAAACATCACCGTGGAAACACATATTATTTAATAAAAGACTTTAGAAATATGGAGTTGTTAAAAAAATTTTGGGTCAGCCAGTGGTATGCTGTCTTCAAGAGGCTCATCTCAGGTGTAATAATACTCATAGGCTAAAAATAAAGGAATGGAGGAAAATCTACCAAGCAATTAGAAAACAGAAAAAAACAGGGATTGCAATTCTATCTTCAGACAAAACAGATTTCAAACCAACAAAAATTAAAAAGACAAAGAAAGGTATTGCATAATGGTAAAGGGTTCAATTTAAGAAGATAACATGACTATGTTAAATATGTATGCATTCAACACAAGAGCACGCAGATTCATAAAACAAATTGTTAGAGATCTACAAAGATACATAGACTCCCACACAATGGTAGTGGAAGACTTCAACACTCCACTGACAGTATTAGTACAGATCATCAAGGCAGAAACTTAACAAAGATATTCAGGACCTGAATTCAACATTGGACCAAGTGGATCTGATAGACCTTTACAGAACTCTCCACCAAAAAGCAACAGAATACACATTTTTTCTCATTGCCACATGGGACATATTCTAAAATTGACCATGTAATTGGACATAAAACAATCCTCAACAAATGTAAAAGAACTAAAATCATACCAAACACACTCTCAGATCACAGCAAAATAAAAACAGAAATCAAGACTATGAAAATCTCTCAAAACCATGCAGTTACATGGAAATTAAACAACATGCTACTATATGACTTTTGGGTAAATAATGAAATTAAGGCAGAAATCAAGAAGTTCTTTGAAACTAATGAGAACAAACACAACGTACCAGAATCTCTGGGACACAGAAGTCAGTGGTAAGACGGAAATTTATAGCACTAAAAGCCCACATGAAAAAGTTAAAAAGACCTCAACAATGTAACATCACAATTGAAACAACTAGAAAAGCAAGAAAAAAACTCAAAGCTAGCTGAAGACAAGTGTGAAAGGAAAGTATCTTGGGCCCCAAAATCACCAAGGAAAACTCAAGCTGGAAACTGCTTAGGGCAAACTTGCCTCCCATTCTATTATTATTATCATTATTATTATTAGCTGAGATTACAGGTGCATGCCACTATGCCTGGCTAATTTTTGTATTTTTTTTAGTAGAGATGGGATTTGCCACATTGGCCAGGCTGGTCTCAAACTCCTAACCTCAGATGATCCACCTGCCCTGGCCTCCCAAAGTGCTAGGATTTCAGGCATGAGGTGCCATGCCTGGCCACCTCCCATTCTATTCAAAATCACCCCTCTGCTCACTGAGATAGGTGCATATCTGATTTGCCTCCTTTGGAAAGGCTAATCAAAAATTTAAAAGAATGTTTCCATTTGTGTATCACCTATTAGTGACCTGGAAGCTCCCTCCCTACTTCAAGTCTTCCTGCCTTTCCTTTAAGCTGCCCCACCTTTCCAGACTGAACCAGTGTACTTCTTACATGTATTGATTGATGTCTCATGTGTCCCTAAAATGTGTAAAACGAAGCTGTGCCCTGACCATCTTGGGCACATGTCATCAGGTCTCCTATGGCTATGTCACAGGAGCCATAAACTTGGCAAAATAAACTTTCTAAATTAACTGAAACCTGTCTTAGATTTTCTGGATTGACACAAGAAATAACAAAAATTAGAGCTGAATTGAAGGAAATTGAGACATGAAAAATGATTCAATAATCAAAAATCCAGGAGTTGGTTTTCTTTTTGAAAAAATGAATAAAGTAGATTAGCTAGACCAGAAGAGAAGAGATCCAAATAAACACAATTAGAAATGATGAAGAGAATGTTATCACTAACCCCACTGAAATAAAAATAGCCATCAAAAACTGCTGTGAACACCTCTGTGTACACAAAGTAGAAAACCTAGAAGAGACAGATAAATTATTGAACACATACAGCCTCCCAAGACTGAATTAAGAATAAATTGCGTTCCTGAACAGACCAATAATGAGCTCTGAAATTGAATAAATAATAAAAAGCCTACCAAGCAAAAAATAAATAAATAAGGCCCAGGACCTGATAGATTCTCAGCTGAATTCTACCAGATGTATTGTAGAAAGAAGAGTTGGTAATATTCCTACAAAAACTATTCTAGAAAACTGAGAAGGAGGGACTCCTCCTCAACTCTTTCTGTGAGGTCAGCATCATCTTGGTATCAATACCTAGCAGAGATACAGCAAATAAAGGAAACTTCAGACCAGCATCTTTTATGAAGATTGATGCAAAAATCCTCAACAAAATACTTGCAAACTAAATCCAGCAGCACATCAAAAAGTTAATCCACCATATTGAAATAATATACCTCAAAATTGCAAGAGCCATCTATGACAAACCCACAGCCAACATTATACTGAACGGGCAAAATTGGAAATATTCCCATGAAAACTGGCACAAGGCAAGGATGCCTTCTCTCACCACTTCTATTCAACATAGTGTTGGAAGCAGTAGCCAGAGCAATCAGGCAAGAGAAAGAAATAAAGGGCATCCAAATAGGAAAAGAGGAAGTCAAACTATCTCTATTTGCAGACAACATTATTCTACATCTAGAAAACCTCATAGTCTCAGCCCTAAAGCTCCTCCAGATGATAACAATTTCAGAAAAGTTGCATGATAGCAAATCAATATACAAAAGTACTAGCATTTCTATACACCAACAACAGCCAAACTGAGAGCCAAAGCAGAAAGGCTGTCACAGTCAGGATTGCCACAAAAAGCATATAATACCTAGGAATTCAGCTAACTAGGGAGTTGAAATATATCTACAATGAGAACTCCCAAACACTGCTCAAAGAAATCAAAAGAAGACACAAATGGAAAAACATGGTATGCTCATGGAAAAGAGGAATCCATGTCATTAAAATGGCCATACTTCCCAAAGCAATGTACAGACTTAAAGCTATTCCTATTAAGCTACCAACGACATTCTTCGCAGAACTAGAAAAAACTATTTAAAAATTTTAAAATTTATTTTAAATTCCTATGGAACTGAAAAGGAGCCCAAATAGCCAAGGCGATCCTAAGCAAAAAGAACAAAGCTGGAGAGATTGCATTATCAGCTTTCACACTATATTACAAGGCTACAGTAACCAAACCAGCATGCTACTGGTACAAAAACAGGCACATAGACCAATGAATCAGAATAGAGAGGCCAGAAATCTATGACCCTCTGATCTTTGACGAACCTGACAAAAACAATGGGGAAAAGGCTCCCTTTTCAGTAAATGGTGCTGGGATAACTGGCTCTTCATATATAGAAGACTGAAGTTGGACCCTTCCTTACACCATACACAAAAATCAACTGAAGTTGGCTTAAGATTAAATATAAAACCCAAAATTAAAAAAACTGTGGAAGACAACTTAGGCCATATCACCCTGGACATAGGAAAAGGCAAAGATTTCATGCCAAAGGCACCAAACACCATTGCAACAAGAGCAAAAATTGACAAGTAGGATCTAATTAAATTTAAAAGCTTCTGTACAGCAAAAGAAACTGTCAAGAAGAGTACACAGATAACCTATGTAACTGGGGAAAATATTTGCAAATTATGCATCTAATAAAGGTCTAATATCCAGCATCTATAAGAAACTTAAACAAATTTACAAGCAAAAACTCCCATTAAGAAGTGGGCCAAGGACACAAACATAGTTTCCCAAAAGAGGACATGCCGCTGTGGCCAACAACCATATATAAAACATTTCCATATCACTGATCATTAGAGAAATGCGAATCAAAACCACAATGAGATACCATCTCACACCAGTCAAAATGGCTATTATTAAAAAGTCAAAACATAACAGATCTTGGCAAGGCTGCAGAGAAAAGGGAACACTTACACATTGTTGGTGAGAGTGTAAATTATTTCAACCATTGTGGAAAGCAGTATGGTGGTTCCTTAGAGAGCTAAAAGCAGAACTATCATTTGACCCCACAATCTCATTACTGGGTGTGTACCTAGAAAAATATATATCATTCTACCATAAAGACACACGCACATGAATGTTCACTGCAGCACTATGCACAATAACAAAGACATGGAATCAGCCTAAATGCCCATCAGTGACAGACTGGGTAAATAAAATGTGGTACATAAATACCATGAAACACTATGCAACCATAGAAAAGAATGAGATCATGTCTTTTGTGGGACCATAGATGGAACTGGAGGCTACTATCCATAGCAAACTAAAGGGAACAGTAAACCAAATACTGCATGTTCTCACTTATAAGTAGATGTAAATAATAAGAACTTCAGAATACAATGAAGGAAACAACAGAGACTGGTTCCTACTTGAGGGTGGAGGGTTGAGGGAAAGAGAGGAACAGAAAATCTATTTGGTATTGGGCTTAATATTGGCCAATACTAATACCCATTTGGTATTGGGCTTAATACCTGGGTGATGAAATAATCTGTACAACAACTACCCACAACACGTTTTTACCTTTGCAACAAACCTTCACATGTACCCTAAAACCTAACATAAATGTAAAAAAAAACAAAATGGGTCTGCAAGCAGACGCTTAACACATAATATAAATAGTACAGTTGTGCAGATAGAAAAAGAGTTATGAAGCATGGCTGTAATACCAGTCAAGAAAATGACAAGAATCAAATGACTACCATTTCACTCTTACCCTACTCTGAAGGCCACTATTTAAAATTACGTTAAAATTATTGCTTTCTTTTAGGTTCTACTTAGTATGCTTTGGGACTTTGCAAATCTGCATATAGTGGAAAACCTCTGTTTATAAAATTTCCTGTTCAAGCCAAACTATAAAAGCAGAAGCAGCAGCAGCCTCAGGCTTTCTATCTTTGTCAAGGCTCCTCTTGAGATACTAATGTAAAAGTTAACCAAAACCAAAAGTTGAATTATAGCCCAGGGTCAGTTGGACCCATTAAAGTGGTTTATGGTTCAGGGTAATACATCAGATTTATTTATCTATTGGCATAGTTTGTGGTGTCATATAGACCACATAGATGTGTAGTTGAGGAAAGATATCAGTCTTTGTGTCTTTTGTCTTTGAGATGTGGCAGAAGTATAGTGGTGAATAAAAAGCCAAGCAAGCTGGGAATCCATTCTTTCTTTTAGAAAAACTTAGGCTAATATCTCCTTTCTCACATACGTAATATTTATAACATACATCGTTTTAAAAGAAAAACTCTTCAGTTGTCAAAAAGACATTTTGCTCTCCTGGGATACATGCATCTAAAGTTTTAAAACTTTATAAGTAATTTTTTTTTCATATCTTCCTGTCAATTTCCCAGCCAGTTCTTGAGAACATCTCTTAGTAATGTCCATGATAATGGAGGGGCAAGAGAGAAATTTTATATAGTGTGGGTGGAATCTCTGTTAAATGTTCAGTTGCTGGCCCAAATTTTTGAATGGTTTCTATTCTAATGTTTCTTGTTAGATGAATAATTTGTATTTTCATGGTAGTGTTTTATTTATTGAAATTTTTTCATGTCTTTTGATTAAGGACAAAATCAGTCCATCATATATTAACTTCAACCAGTCATCACCAGGCTAGACTAACTACCTGTCTGAGATTATTTTTAAGAAAGAGATTTGACACAACCAAATTTTACTAAGATCGTCAGTTTTATTCAGCACTGATTAGATGTTGCAACTGTTCATAGTACCAAAAAGAGGGATATGCTTTTACCATAGATAATGCTCTACACCACTTTTTGGTATTTGCATCAGCTTTCTCTGTTCTATTTTATATTTTACACATACAGATTTATATTAATATCTTTTAACACAGTTTTTTAAATTTTTTAATTTTTTTTAATTTTTTTAGAATTTTTTTTCTTTTTTTTTGAAAGAAAGAAAAAGAGAGGAAAGAAAGAGTGAAATAAATAAAAAAAAGAATGTAAGAGAGAAAGAAAGAGGAAGAGAAAGAGGGAGAGAGAACGAGATTCTTGTTCTATTGCCCAGGCTAGAATGCAGCCTAAAAATGGGTATTAAAAACCTCTTTTTTGCCAATAATTGTGCTTAACAATGGAGACAGGAAGGAATAAGGGATG
>CAUYLG010066236.1:0-25707 GCA_963573385.1 Cacajao melanocephalus
GCCTGAGGGATTGAGGCTGCAATGAGTTGTGTTCGTGCCACTGTACTCCAGCCCAGGGGATCCTCCTGCTTTGACCTCCCAAAGTGCTGGGATTACAAATGTGAGCCACTGTGCCCAGCTCTTTTCCATTCTTTCACTTTATATGTGTCCATTTTTTAAAGATGAAGTGAGTCTTATACACTGCATATAATTGGGTCTTATTTCTGTATCCATTCAGCCAATCTGTGTCTTTTGATCAGATAATTCAGTCCATTTACATTCAAGGTAATTATTGATAAGTAAGGACTTAACTGCTGCCATTTTGTTCATTGTTTTCTGGTTGCTTTTTAGATCTTTTGTTCCTTTCTTCCATTCTTGCTGTCTTCCTTTGTGATTAGATGATTGTCTCTAGTAAGGACTTTGATTCCTTCCTTTTTATCTTTTGTGTATTTACTATTAGGTTTTTGCTTTGTTGTGATTTCTTACTTTTTATCTTTCATGCATTTACTATTAGGTTTTTGCTTTATTGTTACCGTTAAGCTCACATAAAACATGTTATAACAGGCTATTTTAAACTGATAATAACATAACTTTGATAACATAAAAAACTTCTGCACTTTTACCCTACCTCTCCACATTTTGTTTT
The DNA here is from genome assembly GCA_963573385.1 of Cacajao melanocephalus. Lineage (NCBI taxonomy): Eukaryota > Metazoa > Chordata > Mammalia > Primates > Pitheciidae > Cacajao > Cacajao melanocephalus. Next base: position 626 of record CAUYLG010066236.1, read on the forward strand.
TGATTTGGCAGTGTAAGTCTTTTTATATTGCATATCCCTTAACAAGTCATTATAGCTATTATGATTTTTAATAGTTTTGTCTGTTAACCTTCATACAAAGATATAAGTGATTTATAAACCACAACAGTATTAGAATATTTTGAATTTGACTGTATACATTTTTTTCAGCTCTAAAATTTGTTTGATTTTTAAAAAATAATTCTAATTTTTCTGTTAAATTTCTTATTTTGGTAATTTATTGTTTTCCTGATTTCATCAAATTGTTCCTCTGAATTTTCCTGAAGTCCGCTGAGCTTCCCTAATACAATAATTTTGGATTATTTGTGAAGAAGAGTCAGTTACTAGTGATTTATTTTGTTTCTTTGGTAGTGACATGTTTCTCTGATTATTCTTGATCTTTATGGCTGTGTGTTGGTGTGTGCGTGTTTGAAGAAATAAGGACTTATTCCAGTCTTTGCAGACTGGCTTTGTCTGGGAAAGCTGTTTACCAGTAACCCCATCCAGAGGTTCTAGACAAGCCATCTGGCATGGTGCATGGCAGGCTTGCTGCTGGAGTCCTTGGGTAGGGTGGCCTGGTGCCTGGGTTCATGGGGTTGTTCCTAGAGCCTGATCTACTGGGGTGGATCTGTTGATGAGCTCTATAGGGGTGGGCCTGGATCCTTAGGGTTCCAACTTGAAGCCTTAGTCCACAGGGGCTGGGTCTGGCACTGGTGTGAGCCTTGAGCCTGAGTCTGCAGTATCTGGCCAGGTTCCAAGGTGGTCCTGGTGCCTTGGAACCCTGGAATGGGCCTGGAGCCTGAGTACGTGGAGATAGGCCTGGGTCCTGAGTATACCATGCGTAGCCTGGAGCCTGAGTCTGCAAGAGTGGTCCTGAAGTCTCAGTTTATGGGGGCCAGTCTGGCAATGGAATCTACTGGAGTGGTCCTGGACTCTGGTTCTGCTGGAACATACCTAGACCCTGACTTCACTGGTGCCTGGCACCACAGGAATTTGCCTAGGACCAGCTTGATGCTGGGGCAAGTGTGCAGCCTGAGGTCACAGGGGCTAGTCTGGAGCCTGGGATTATGGGTGCTGGCCTGGTGACTTGGGCCACATGGGGCTGGCCTGGGTCCTAGGGCAATAGTGGCTAGCCTGGAACTTGACTCCACAGGGGTGTTCCTGGAACCTGTGTCTGTGGGGGCCAACCCAACAGAGGGGCCTACTGAGAAGGGCCTAAACCCTACTTCCACTGGGGTGTGGGCTGCAGGAGCCAGACTAGGGCCATAGGAGCTAACTTGACACTGGTCAGGCCTGGAACCTGTATCTGCAGGAACTGGCCTGGTGCTGGGGTGGGCCTGAACCTTGGGCCCATGGAGACCAGCCCTGTGCTGGGAGTGGTCTAGAACCTAGGGCCACTGGGGCTGGCCTGGTTCTGGAGCAGAGTTGGAGACAGTCTATGCAGTCTTGCCTGGTGCTGGGGCTGTCCTGAGCCTTGAGCTGGTCTGGAGCCTGGGATCCCAGTGGGACAAGCCTAGAACCCAGGACTGTGTGATCCATCCTCATACCAGGATGGGCCTAAAGTCTTTGCCTGCAGTTATCAGCCTGTAGTCTGGGCTGAGGGGGCTTGCTCAGCACTGAGTTCTACTGGGGTGGGCCTGCTGTTGTGGTCCAGGGCTAAGTCCTGTGCTCACTGCCTCTCTTTCGCCCACCTGGAGGATATCCCTATCCATGCTCTGCTGCCTGGAGTTGGTGGAGGGGTGACATGACTGCTATAAAACTGTCCTTACCCTCTTCAATGTGTTTTTTCTTATTTTTGTGCTACACCTAGTGCTGTAATTTCTCACCTGGTTTCCTTAGCTCTTGAGAAGGTATTTTTGTGCGTAGTTTTTCAGATGGATGTTTCTGTGGGAGAATGAGTGCTGGGAAGTCCTAGTTCCCCATCTTGCTGTTGTCCTACCTTTTTCTCCTTTATGTATGATAATCTAGGATTGACTGTAACTCATTTTCTACAATATATATTTAGGCATTTTGTGTATTCCTGTCAGCTGGAGACTGCTCAATGACATGACAACTAATATTTATTGTGTACTTACTCTGTGCTGGACATCATACTAAGTGCTTTATGTGTATTTAATTATCAGTCAGCCCTTTGAGAGAGGATTGGTTATCCCACTTGTACAGATACAGAAATTAAAATGCAGAGAAGTTTAAATCATTTGCTTAGTCATTCATTTATTCAACATTTCTTTGCATGTCCCCAGTAGTTGTAGCTGCATTCACTGCACATACACAGAATGTAGCAGAACTGGATTCGAACTGATTTTTTAACTGGAAAAGTCAGTATCTCATTACTGTCTTACATTGCATGCCTTATCTGATTAAGAAGCATGTTTATGTAATTCTCAAGAGAGAGTACAGGGCCAGTACCTTCTTATAGCTATATTAAAATCTATTTTTAGATTCATAGTCACTTCTTTGCTATGCTATGTCTATTTGATGTAATATATTTTTTGATGTAAATTCCACGGATATATGTAATTCAAATGTGAGGTGCCATTTTCTCCCAAGTTAAAGTCACTTCGGTGTTTTGAAATGTTTTTTGTTAATAGCCTGTAGACCTTGTTTATTTAAAGCCTTAAACAAGAACCAAACTGACTGTTTCTCTCAACAGAAGAGGAATCTCAACTGTTAGTTTTTAAACTGAAAGTGAACTGGGAGGAAAAAGGAAACTTTTTCCATCCGCCACAGGATCTGGTTTGAACCAAACCCAAACTTAAGCAACTTCAGTCACAGATAAACTCTCAAGCCAGAATTAAGTTTGAAACAAATTGCTAGGCTTCTTTCTTCATCAGTGACACTGTTTTTAGAGTTCTTCACTAAAGAGAAGAGTATAAAACTGCATTCTGTGAAGAACTCAACTTTTCAAACGCTTTCTGCCTATTAGGCTACTTTTGTAACTCTTCCATTGATTGGCACCAGAGTAGAAGAGAGATTAGATGACAGAGAAAGTAGTAGAATCAGACCCAAGTTACAGAGGTACTTAGGGTCATCTGCTCTTCCTTCACAAATCCCCAGTGAGCATTTTTTTTCTTGCTTTAGTCAGCAGAATCTTATGATCATCCATTGGGACTGCAAATTTTGAGGGGTTGGCAGGAAGCAATGTAAGATCTATGCATATTGCAGGTAAAACCTGAGCATTTAACCTTACAGTGAACCTTAAAGTCAGAGGTACTTTGTAAACAGGCGTGTCAGATGTGTTACTATGTTTTTTTTCATAATGTAATTTCTTTTTTTTTTTTTTTTTGGAGACAGGGTCTCGCTCTATCACCCGGGCTGCAGAGCAGTGGCATGATCACAGCTTAAGTCAACCTCAACTTCCTGGGCTCAAGTGATCTTCCCACCTCAGCCTCCTAGAAGCTAGGACTACAGGCATATGCCACCACACCCGGCTATATGTGTATGTGGGTGTGTGTTAAAGATGGCATCTCACTACATTATCTAGGCTGATCTCCAACTCCTAGGCTCAAGTCATCCCTCGGCCTTGGCATCCCAAGTGCTGGAATTACAGGCATGAACCACTGTACCTGGCCAGAATGTATTTTGATTCAAACTTTTTGTTGTTTTTTTGAGACAAGGTGTCACTTTGTCAACCCAGGCTGGAGTGGAGTGGAGTGATCTTAGCTCACTGCAGCCTAGACCTCCTGCCTCAGTGCCCCAAATAGCTGGAACTACAGGTGCGTGCCATCACACCTGGCTAATTTTTTGTATTTTTTGTAAAGACAGGGTTTTGTTATGTTGCCCAGGCTGCTCTTGAACTCCTGAGCTCAGGCCATCTCCCTGCCTTGGCCTCCCAAAGTGCTCCCTGGCCAAACTCAGACTTATTGCATGCCTAAAATATTAGATTTTAAAATAATTTTTAATATTCTGAAATTTTTTTTCTAAAATCTTTAAGTACAAGCAAAAGTGCTGAGAATTGTCACATAACCTAAAAGTTTCTTTAGTGCTTATTACCTGCCATTGGACTTAACCTTTAATCAGATAATCTTTTGCTTAAATCCTTATTTGCTCTTATATCTTTAACAACTGCTGGACTTAAGTATCAGATGCAACCTAATTAAAACCATTGATTGTTTCCTTTTCTGGCTTCTGGGGCATATACAACACGTATACCAAGAGATCCATTATCTTAAAATACTGTTTCTCTTTTAGAGAAATGGATATATAAGCTAGATATTTTACATCCATGAAAAACCAGTGTTTTATTTTGTTTCCATATTCATAATGGATGAGAAAGACTGTTACCTTTCCATTTCCTCTTGCTAAAACTTTCAGAGGTGAGGACAGCTACTGTCACTGATTATGTCACTTATGTCATATCCATAGTCATCCATACTTTAGAGCAGTGGCTCTCAACCAGGGAACATACGGCTATGTCTAGAGATGTTTTTATTGTAATAACTGGGGAGTGCTACGAGCATTTAGTAGACTACTAATCTCTACTGGATAGAGACCAGAGATTCTGCTACCCATCTCGTAGTGCACAGGATAGTCTTCTGCAGCAAAGAATATTTCACCCATAAATGTCAATATAGCCAGTGTTGAAAAACCTGCTTTATAGTGGTCTGGGGACTATATAAGGAAAATGCCACAAGCATAAACATCTTAGAAATGAACTTCAGTAGCCCATAAATGAACCCAGTTATACCTTTTGAACTGACAATGGCTTTGTAAAAGGTATACATTCATGTATGTTATAGCAATAAATACATTGTAACAGACAAAACCATTTATTAGACTGAATTATCTTTGTAAAGTAGTTCTTTCTTTATCATGCCATGGACGCTTTGACAGTCTAGTGAAACCAAATCAATGTTTTCAGCTGGATGAAATAAAATGCATAGAATTACAAAAGGAGCCAATTGTGTGCTTTAAAAAATTTAAAACTATGACATACTGGTAGAGTCTTTATTAAAGCATCAAATTATAGAATCCTTTAGTATGTCTAATAACCATAATTTTGAAGTATAAAGAAATCTGTAGTAATTGTAATGTGATTTTTAAAAATCTATGATTTCTATTAGTGACAGTCATAGATCTAAAACCACTGTGATTTTTTTTTTTTTTTTTTTTTTGACGGAGTCTCACTTTTGCCCAAGCTGGAATGCAGTGGGATGATGATCTCAGCTCACTGCAACCTCCACCTTTTGGGTTCAAGCAATTCTCCTGCCTCAGCCTCCCAAGTAGCTGGGACTACAGATGCATACCACCAAACCCAGCTAATTTTTTTGTGTTTTTAGTAGAGATGGGGTTTCACCATGTTGGCCAGGCTGTTCTTGAACTCCTGACTTCAGGTGATACACCTGCCTTGGCCTTCCAAAGTGCTGGGATTACAGGCATGAGCCATTGCACCTGGCCTATGGCTGTTTTTTTTAACTACATTTTTTTAAATGCCAAATTTAAGCTAGAAGTGGATAAAAATAAAGGTAGAATTTTTTCTCTCGTCTTGATTCATGTACTGTACTTCAGAACCGCTTTGGTGATCATCTCAAAATCAGAAGAGCAAAAGGCTTTTCCTCTTGGCACAGAATCATCATAGTGAGAAATGAATTGATCATTTGTTAGCTTTGGATAACAAAAATTCTATGCAACACCCAAGAATTTACCATTATATCTTAACAATGTAAAATTCTCTCAAAAAATCTTATGGAATGTATTGCCTCTGAAGTTAGAGGGTTTGAGTTCAGCTTATTTTAATTGTATGAGTCTCAATTTTCTTATCTTTAAAACCGGCATAATAGTTCCTACTTCATAGATTTGGTGTAAGATTTCAAATGATATATTGCATATACAGTGTAGCATATACTAAGGTAAATGCTCAAATATTTACAATATTGATGATTATTGTTTAAAAGTAGATATTTATATAAGTATATTAAAGCATACAATTTTTAATTCAATTTTTTGTTTCTTTTTCTCTTTCTTTCAATCAAACCATTATATCCATTTTTAAATAAGTTAGAAATTATCATTCACTTTACATATTAATTTGCTGTAGAATTTCTTCTCTAGTGAATTGAGACTGATGAGATTTGCCAAAATTAAATTTCTATGATTTAAGGAATACACTTATAAATTGGAGAAGGCTTCATCCATAATGCATGTTATAAACCTGTATTAGTGTTTACTTAAAAGCTTTATGCAAATGAATTCTAGAAGTTAAGGGTAGACTTAGCTTTGATACCATGAAAATTAGATCCTAATATTTTATTTATAGATTATATCTTTGTGGATCTCAAGATGCTAACCTAAAAATAAGTGACCTGTAGAGAAGCACTCTCTACTTTGTGGCCACTTTCAGCTTTTGCCCCCTTTAATTGCGGGCAATTGACAGTTGCACAAGATCATAAAGTTCTACTTAATAGTCAGGATTTTAAAAATATCCCAGAATACAGTCAGGATGTATGTATTTGCCAACTGCTCTTGGACTGTGTGACTGAATATAATGTTTAAGATTAGGAGGTTTTAAGTAAATGTTCTTACAGATAATATTTTATGATGTTACTTTTCTTTGTGTAGGTATAAATTTACAAGGTATATTGATAATTATACAGAGTAACAAGCATGATAAGCTCTTCAGTCTGGTTTATCTTGCATTTTGATGGTAGATTTTTTTTTTAATACTCTAATTTTTTCTCTTCTAACTCTTTCCAAAATGAATTACTCATCTTCCAATTTCCCCCTTTATTTTTCAAACTAGGGATGTTTAAATCTGGGACAAATTGTATATGCTTATGCATTAAGTAATTTATAAAGGCAGACCTTGTTACAGGGTATCTTTGAATGAAAAAAATTCTTCATTCATCAACAAATAATTATTTATCCCCTGTTAAGTGTCAGGGTATTATTCTGGACACTAAAAGTACAGTAGTAAACAAAAGGCTCTGTCCTGGACTGTTTATATTCTGGTCTCAACAATTGTTTACTGCTCTGATAATGAGTTTGCTAAAGCTGAAAATGTTACTATCTTAAAAGTGAATATAATTTTATAAAATAACCAAGAAGCATTTTAATACAGGTAATAGAAGAATTCTTATTCCTACTCATGTAAGACCGTACTATATTAAAACATGACAAATATTTAAACCATGGTTTTTCATATTTTCAAATCTGCCCTTAGTATTGTTAACAGTTTATTTTCATCAGTTCTTATTTTTTTGTCTCTAATTTTTCTTTTCCAGAAACTGGCAGATCTTTCACTTCGTATCCAACAAATTGAAACAACTCTCAACATTTTAGATGCAAAGGTTTGTATTTCTGAATAATTTGTAGTATAAACTTTACTGTACATATACCAGCTTTCTTAATCATACTTAACTTTCATTGCATTTAGGAATGATTCCATTTAACTTCTGTTATCTATGAAGTGATACTGGTTATGTTTTTAATTTTACTATAATTGCAAAAAAAATGGTGTTCATTATGAAACATTAATTCAAATGTATACACAGTTTGAGATTTCTTTTATTGTGCTAGGCAAACGCATAATGCAAGTATCATGTTAACAAGTTGAGCTGTTATATAGTTCACTTCATTTGATAAAAAATTCCAAAATTATTTGGAATAATGCTAGTTATTATTTGATAATACAATAATAATTATATAAACCTTTAGATGTCTCAGAGCAAACAGACAATATCAGCTGTTTCTATTTGCAAATACCTTAAGTATTAATGAAGAATACCAGTTTTGATGTCAGAAATCGCAAATGATAACTAAGAAAAATAGGAGACTGTTTTAGATTGAAAGCTTAAAGATTTTGATAACAGTGATATATTTAGTTTGGTTTCATTTTTAATATATTTATATATTTCACATGGTTTTTTTCTGTTTATAAAGTTACGGAGACACTAGTGTATTTTCATGAGTAACTTTTCTGAAATTAATATTTTCTTTGTCCATTTACCAAAAAAACTAAGAAATATTCAATGGATATTTATTAGGAAGAAAAAAAATGATATCTCTTTTGAATATGACAAGAATATCTGGTTTGCACTTTCTAGGTCTCCTTATGGACTTCAGCACCTGTGTTTCTCTTAGAACGTTTCTCTAGTTTGAAAACCTGGCCTTGAACGTGTTTAGATATTCTTTTAGCAGCCATAACCACTTGAAACTATTTGGGCTGTAGCCACTATGCTAACTATGGTTATCAGTCAACAGTTTTCAATGAGTATCGCTCTTGAGATCTTATTACCATTGGTTTTTTAAATTATTCTTTATTATGAATATATGTCTTATTTTAGTGTTTAAGGAATTCTTACAGAGTTAAGAGTCCAAGGTGACACATTAAGTTACCATATGGAGAAGTTAACCTTAGTTATTCCCATAGCCATATGGTCATCCCCAAAATTAGCCAAACATCTGCCAAATATGTGTCATTGATATCAGGATGAACTCAGAAAAGAAGGTTTGCATGGGTCTTGCAGGTGTAACCTGAAATGCTTAACTATTTTATGGTGAAATGCTAAACCATTTCAGGTTGAAATGCCAACAATATGCCCATTTTTTCGCATACAAGAAACATATTTTAATAACATTCAGTGATGAGAGTTCAAAGAAAGAAAAAAGAATGAGCTGTGTCATACAGTAAAGTGTAAAGACAAGATTTTTGTCATATCCTAGATAATTCAAACTCATAATTTGCACAAAGCACTTTTTTCCAAAGTATTATTAATAGGAATATTTTTACAACAACTTTACTAGGTATATTTTCTTATCTCCACTTTACAGGTGAGATAATTGAGGCATAGAGAGATTTATACAAGATCACACAGCTTGTGAGTGATAGAGCTAAAACTTAAACCTAGACAGTCTGACCCCAAAGACCAGGCTCTCAGTCCTTACGCTACAATTGTCTACATTTTGAAAATGATATAAATGACATAGTTTCTTATATAAACTAAATTAGATTTTTGAGAAGTTCTTCAAAAGTATTTATGACTGTCTTTCCCCTTTAGTTTATGACATGGAGAATTAAAAACAAGATTTTATGAACCTATTTGTATAGCCTTAAAACTTAAGACCGCTATTAAAAATACACAAACCTAGAAACGTATAGTGGTCATCTATGCAGGTTCTATCTTTATATTTCAATACCAGTTTTCTTTTCTCAGTTGTCATCTATCCCAGGCCTAGATGATGTCACAGTTGAAGTATCTCCTTTAAGTGTCACGAGTGTCACAAATGGAGCGCATCCTGAAGCCACTTCAGAGCAACCACAGGTGAGTTCTAAGAAACAAGCAGATGTTCTTGGTTGAAACTGATGGTCTTAAGCAGCAGGTTGGAAGAAAAACAAAAACGTAAAACTTCTAATAGTAAAATTTTAAAATCTTAACATAGAAAATGAAGTTTGGGAAAAACAAATTTGCTGTGTTATTTTGAAGACCTTCCTGAAGTTAATGCTTTCTTTGCCTATGAAAAAGAAAATCAATCTGTATAAGACTAGGAAAAAATCATCAAATAATTATTTTCTTGAAAATAATTAGAAATTTGTCTAAGTTCCTATAAGAAATGTACATTTAAAATGTTTTATTGTAAAATTTTTAAACATACACAAAAATAGACCTAGATTCAACAGTTGTGATTTTGTCACAATTGCTTCATCTATTTTTTTGTCACTTGCTGAAATTAATTTCAGACATCATGTCATCTCACCCCTTCAAAAATTTTTGAGCATCTCTGAAAAGTTTTGACATTTTCTTTTGTAACATTTTTCTTATATAAATGCCTTTACCATACTTTATCATATGCAATATAGTTAACAATAATTGGCCAAGTGCAGTGGCTGACGCCTATAATCCCAACACTTTGGGAGGCCAAGGCAAGTGGATCGCTTGAGCTCAGGAGTTCAAGATCAGCCTGGGCAATATGGTGAAACCCTATCTCCACTAAAAATACAAAAATTAGCCAGGCGTGATGGTGCACACCTGTGGTCCCAGCTACTCGGGAGGCTGAGGTGTGAGGATCACTTGAGCCAAGGAGTCAGAGGTTGCAGTGAACTGAGATTGCACTACTGCCCTCCAGCCTGGGTGACAGCACAAAACTCTGTCTCAAAAAAAAAATTCCCTGGTATTGTCTAACCCCTTGTTACTCAAGTATACCCCTTGGAGCAACTGCATGGCCATCACCTGGCAGCTTGGTAGAATGAAGCATCTCAGGCTCCACCCCAAAACTGCTGATCAGAATGTACATTTTAACAGACCCCTAGGTGATCTGTAGGCTTCTGAAATTTGAGAGCTACTGATGTTAGAAATATCAGTTGTCTAAAAAGTGTGTTTTTGAAGTTGATTCGTTTGAATCAGCATCCTAGTAAAAGCTATACTTCACATTTGGCTCTTAGATCTAATGTTCACGTATGCTTCTGTAAAATTTTTTATTACTTTTTATTTCAAAAAAATAAAGATTATTTGTTGTTTGAGAACAGTCTCTAGTGCATCTCAGTGAGGTATTAAAATCTAAAACAAAATAATCATCAAAATGGTGGCCTACCAAAGTAATAATAATAAATGAATAAAACGAATAGACTTGTATAATGGAATTCTGCCTTTGTACCTGGAGGTACTTTTCCAGGATATATTTTAGATCATGATGATGTTGACAATGATGATAATAGCTAACACATAAAGGGTGCTTCCTGTGTATGAAGGCATGCATATTTCTAAGTGCCTTGCATAAACTACTTCATTTAATCTTTACAGCAGTCCTATAATATAAGCACTATATTATCTTACTTTATAGATGGGTCAAATGAGGTATATAGAGGTTAAGTAACTTGCTGAAGGTTAAAAAGTAGTGTAAGAACTGGAATTTTAACCCAGGCAGTCTGGTGCCAAGAGCCCTAGCACTAACCTGCTACACTACACTGTGCTACACTACACCACACTGTTTTTACTCCCCATGTTCAATTTATTAAACATATTGACGATGTGTGGTATGAGGCCCTGTAGAAAGAGCCATATATTTAGAATATGGTATGTATTTGGATAATAAATTAGATGATCATTTACTTAATTAGATATTATAAAATTCAACTCCATTTATTTAATATAGCAAATTTCGGCCAGGTGCGATGGCTCACGCCTGTAATCCCACCACTTTGGGAGGCTGAGGCAGACAGATCAAGAGTCAAGACCATCCTGGCCAACATAGTGAAACCCCGTCTCTACTAAAAATACAAAAATTAGCTGGGTGTGTTGGCACGCACCTGTAGTCCCAGCTACCTGGGAGGCTGAGGCAGGAGAATTGCTTGAACCCAGGAGGCAGAGGTTGCGGTAAGCCAAGATTGCACCACTGCACTCAGCCTGGTGACAAAGCAAGACTCCATCTCAAAAAAAAAAGAAAAACTATGTGTGTGTGTGTGTGTATGTGTGTGTGTGTATACATATATGTGTCTATATTAGGTATACATGTATATATATATATACATATATATATATGTATAGCAAATTTCATTATCATGGCCACTCAAATATATAAAATGTGCAAGAGAATATCCAGATGTTGTAGAGGAGTTTAACTTTACATTATCTCAATTAAATATGACTATCCTCTTTCTAAAACAAAGCATCTATAAAGAATATTAAGAAAATATTTCTACTCTACCTAGTAGTTATGTGGTAGACAGCATTGTCGTATATTTTTATAAAAATTTTAAGTGTACCTGTCTAACTTTGATTATTAATTTTTCCAGGTGCTATTATGAATGCCATCTATGATATGTCCTTTAAAATTTTTATTCAGTTGTGTTGGCCCTCACAAGTTTAATGTTCCAAAAAGTTGATTACCAGTAATCACAGCTGAATTTCTTAATGTGCTTTGGAAATTAAGAATAACCTGATATATCTCTGGCAGCTTTATTTAAAAATTGTACATGTATTTATTTAGAGGGTTTATGAAGTTCTGTTGGATTCCAAAGTTTGAAATATTGTGATAAAGTTGTGCGTTGATTAGCTTAATAAAATAACTGCTCAGCATGTTCTTAATATTCAAATCAACTTCTCATTTCTTCATTGTTATTAATTGGTATATTTTATATTTTATACAAAACATTTTGAAGTGGGCTTAAGTATTACTTAATGCAGAGTTTTCATTGACATTCTAGTCAACTCAATTATCAGATAAAGGAAAATAATGCACTTTTTAAAAAAATTATCACTCTTTCTAATCTATACATGAGTCAAAGACGCAAGCTTTGTATACTGATTTTTCGGCAAATTTAATTTCATGGTTCTGATTTTATCATTATTCACAATAGAATATCCAGTTGTGGAGATTGAGATTGATTTGAGAATAAATGAAGGACAGTTGAGAGATATGATAGAGGACTGAATGGGTCATTCAAATAGCAAAGGTATAATATATTTCATAATTAAACCTTGTTGAGGTCTTTGTTATTACGCAAAAGTTAACAATTGAGAGCTGATAATCTGGCCAGGATATAGTTCTCATTTGCACAATTTTGCTATTATATGAGTTTAATTTCCATAAATTTTTTAAAAACATACTTGGATATTATTTTAATTTTTTATTTAACAGTATTTTGAAAGTTTTGTATTTATGTATATTATAGATGAATATATATATACTGACTTTTGTAACACTTAGCGATATCATGTAACAGAAGAAACCTAAAGGATTTTTGGATGTTTTATTTGCTTTGGAGTTTTTGACAGATTTAATTTATATTTGAATTATCTGAGGAAAAACTTCAATATGTAATCCACATTCATATTCTAAAGACTATGAAGATAGAAAGACATTGATTTTTCTATATTTCAGCATAGACGATAGACATAAAATTGATTTCTGCTAAGGTAATTCTTCTTAATGCTTATATACAGATAATGAGAGAGAGTCACAAAATTAAGCTTTTTCTAAATGTTTGGTTTAATAGAAAAATCAAGTACTGTATACAGGCTGTTCTAGTTTTGCACTTAAGCAAGGATATGGATCTGATATGCACAAGTTTCAGTAACATGGTACCAAGACTGCCTGTATAACAATAGCATTTTTGTCTAAAAAGACCACTCCCCAGTATTCTTTATTGTAAGTCATATTTAGTAATCTCATCTTAACCACTCTATAGACAGTGTTACCATTAATAGTTCCATCCGTAGCTGAAATGTATAAAACCAGATAATTCTGTTCTACAAATTCTCTAAAAATTGCTTTCTAAAAAGTTAGAAGAGCCATGTCCACTTAGAATAAAATGATTTAATAAATAAAGGGCTCAATTAGGTAGATGATAGATACCTAGGAAATCAATTCATCATAATCTCAGTAAACTTATTATTAATTTGTAAACTGTTCATAAGTTTCATTAGCTTTATTAAAAGTTTTGTTAAAATAGTATAACCACCTATAATTCATGCTTTGTGTCAGCACTCTGAGGACAAGTAAAGCAGAATTTTAATTTTATTGCATGAATATACTTGCATTTTAAGGAAACAATATAGTGTTGAAATGTAACCTCCTCTGAAGTGATATTTAAATATTTGTAGATATTTGGAAACATATCTCATAATTAAATTGTTGGTATTTAAATTTGAGAATATGATTTTTTCTGCTATTTATTGCCTTAGAATTATAGAAAGAAACATCCCTTTTAAGTAACATGATGGACCCCTTTTGTGAATTGTCTAAAGATTTACACAAAATACTCTCTACAGCAGAACAGTACACAAGACTCTGGACTACAGGAAAGTGAAGTATCAGCAGAAAATATCTTAACTGTAGCCAAGGATCCAAGATATGCCAGATATCTCAAAATGGTTCAAGTGGTAAGCTATTGGTCTGTCTTCTTTGTGTAGCAGCCTCATTTGAAATTCTTAACCCTGGAGGTTTTACTGTTATTTTTTCAATCTGAGAAAATGGCTAAACCAAGTTTTCTGTTCTCTTACTTCTTTCCTATTTTAATGAATACTCTGATTAAAAAAAAAATCAGAAGTCAAATCTTGATAATTAGAATTGATCCCACATTTCAAATTAACATAGTTTAATTTAGATTTATGTAAATTTTTTTGCTTTACACAAAGTTATCAATGCAAATGTTAGATACAGAAAGTAATGAAAGTAGACTATTCATTTGGTAAATCATTTGACTGTAGCTTAATCCCCATACACTAGCACAAATAATAATTTTAAAACACTTTTTTATGTTCATCTATCAATGATCTCTTGGCCATGTAAGGTAATGCTTTTAATATTATATGACTTCAGAATTCATACTTTTCATAACAAATCATAACATGGTATGGTACCAAAAATATCTGCAGTTGTCTCTGATAGCAAAAGTTAACATTTTTTTATTCCTTTAGAAACTATTTCAGTAGTTGAAGGAGGTAGTTGTCCATCATTTTTCTGTTAATCAAATAATTAAGACCACGCACAGTGACACACACCTGTAATCCCAGCACTTTGTGAGGCTGAAGTGAGAGGATCATTTGAAAACAGGAGTTTGAGATCAGCCTGAGCAGCAAAGCAAGACCTTGCCTCTACATTTAAAAAAAAACAAAAAAGGTTAACTCTGTATGATGGTGTGTACCTGGTAGTCCCAGCTACTCAAGAGGCTGAAGTGGGAGGAGTGCTTGAGCCCAGGAGTTCAAGGATGCAGTGGCTGACCTCACTGATTATTCCACTGTACTTTGGTATAGGTGACAGAGAGAGACCCTGTATCAAAAAAAGAAAAAAGCTTTTGTAAAATTGTATTATCAAGCAAAAGAAGCACAATACTAATACTAAAGGACAATTTTGTTTTGCTGTCCATGGGATAGTTTATCACCTAGTAAGTTAAAAGCAAATTCTGACAATCAGAAAGAGTAGATTGGCTCATTTGGAAGCTGCAATGGTGAAAGTGGTTAAGAAAGTACATTTACTTTCTCTAGCTATCAGAAGTGGATTTTTCACATTCACGATTCCTTTTTTTTCTGAAGCCTAGAGCTCAGGGTATTGATGGTCAATTTAGAAAAAAATAAACCAGACTTCGGGGTGAAAATATATGAAGTTTTTTAATTAATAAGAGTAAAGCAGGCCAGGCCCAGTGGCTCACACCTGGTAATCCCAGCACTTTGGGAGGCCGAGGCAGGTGGATCACAAGGTCAGAAATTAAAGACCAGTCTGGCCAACATGGTGAAATCCTGTCTCTACTAAAAATACAAAAATTAGCTGAGCACAGTGACAGGCGCCTGTAATCCCAGCTACTCGGGACGCTGAGGCAGAAGAATTGCTTGAACCCGAGTGGCAGAGGTTGTAGTGAGCTGAGATCAGGCCACTGCACTCCAGCCTAGGCAATAGAGTAAGACTCCATCTCAAAAAAAAAGAATAAAGCAAAGCCAGTTTAACTATGAATCATATTGAACAGATTTTCAAAGCTAAAACTCAGGAAAACCTAAGCTTAAAAGATAGACTTGTAAAAAAAAACTGTGGGGCTAGGCATGGTGGCTCACACCTGTAATCCTAGCACTTTGGGAGGTGGAGGTGGGCGGATCACCTGAGGTTGTGAGTTCAAGACTAACCCGACTGACATGGAGAAACCCCATCTCTCTACTAAAAATACAAAATTAGCCTGGAATGGTGGTGCATGCCTGTAATCCCAGCTACTCAGGAGGCTGAGGCAGGAGAATTGCTTGAACCCGGGAGGCAGAGGTTGTGGTGAGCCAGGATTGCGCCATTACACTCCAGCCTGGGCAGGCAACAAGAGTGAAACTCCATCTCAAAAACAAACGAACAAACAAAAAACACTCTGTTTCACTCTTTAAACAAAAGGGAGACGCTTCAAAATGACTCTGAAAGATTTTTATGTTCACCCCTTCTTGCCAAACCTATATAAAATAAGAAATAGGAACATCTACTAGGTTATACTCCATAAAACTGCCCTGAAATCTTTTATGAAGGCTGCATCTTAGAATAATTGTTAAATTCTTGATAAATTGCCTTCGATTTTACAAGAACTTTAAAAACTCTTTTTCAGTATAAATCCGCCAACTGTTTATTCCACAAATATTTATCAAACACTTACTTTAAACTACTGTATTAGGTATTGTCTAGATTTATTTAGCCAGCTAAGGTTTGCAGATACCACTTGGCAATTTTTATTTTTGTTATTAATTATGTAAGCAAGTTCCATTGCTTTTCAGTCATATATATATAAAATAAATGACTCTTTAAATATTTACTTTTTTAATCATGTGTCTTATCACCTCAGTAGGAGTAAGAGCCAAGATCCTTTACAGGCCCATGAAATCCTATACAGTTTAGCTCCCCTGTTACCTTTATGATCTCATATCCTCACTTACTCTTCTCCAGCTCTACTGGCCTCCTTTATGTCCCTTGAATAAATATATTGGCAGTCTCCTGTCTCAGGGCCTTTGCTTCAGCTATTCTCTCTGCCTGAAACACTTTTCCCCAGATATCTGCTTTGTTTGCTCCCTCACTTCCTTCAAGTCTGTATTCAAAAATACTACCTTCTAAGTACGGCCTTCCTTGGCCACACTATTTCAAATTGCAGCGTCCTCTTACCCAATTCCCTTTACCCCTTCTCTACTGTATTTTTCTTCTTATCAACTTCTAGCATTCTACATCTTTTATGTATTTACTCTCTCTTCTCTACAAGATTATAAACTCCACAAGGCAGGGAATTTTTTCATGTATTCCTGCAACAGAACCTTTTCTATAGTCCTGTAAATGAAAATGCTTATAATTTGTCTATACCATTTCACCTTTTGATAGGTTTAGGTGATAGATTTCTTTTTCACACTAGCTCAGTGGTTTTCAGAATAAGAAACTTCCAAGATGTAAGTTCCTGGGCCCTCTCTTACAAAATTAGAATCTCTAGAGTTGGTACTTGGTACATAGAGCATGTGTGTTTTGAAAAAAATGCTTCTGATTAAGAACTGCTTAAAAATATTTTAAACTATATATTAGCATCACTTAATTTTTTTTAATTTAAAAACATTTAAGAAAATAAATGTTTTATTTTTAAAAAGCCTTAACTTTACAGCTGTACTTGGTACTTAACTCCAGCCCGTCCTTTTTTGCTTGATGTCACTGAGTATGATTAGGGGTTCAATTTCTTCTGCCTCAGACTTTTTCTGATTTAAGAAAAGTTTTTCTGTTTTTAGCCCTTTGTCTCATTTTTGCCTTTGGTAAGGGTATATCTATTTCCTAAGCACTTTCAGGGTTCTGGAAGTGCAGCTTCTTCCTGGCATCTCCTTCAGACACATGGACTTTGACCTTCTTTTGCTCTGCTAAGTCATCAATCATTCTTCTACCTGCTCTTAATTTTTATGTAATTGGTTCATATATGCCTCTTAGTCATTAAAGCTGGAGGTCATATTCTGTTTCTAATTGTTAAGGGGTAATTTTCAAGAAGAAAGTGGGGAGCGACATACTGCCATCATAATACTAGAAGTTCATCCAACTTAAATTTAATTTTATTGTTTTTAATTTATTGTGCCAACTGACATCCCAGAACCTTATTACCCAACTTTTATTTCCTGTTGCTCCCTGTCCTAAATTCCACTTTTTTTTCTTTGAGATGGAGTCTCATCTTGTCTCCCAGGCTGGAGTGCAATGACGCGATCTCAGCTCACTGCAAACCTCTGCCTCCTGGGTTCAAGCCATTCTCCTGCCTCAGACTCCTGAGTAGCTGGAATTACAGGCGCCTACCACCACGCCCAGCCAATTTTTGTACTTTTAGTAGAAATGGGGTTTTGCCATGTTGGCCAGGCTGGTCTCGAACTCCTGACCTCAGATGATCCACCTGCCTCAGCCTCCAAAAGTGCTGGAATTACAGGCGTGAGCCATTGCGTCAGGCCGTGAATTCCATTCTTTAATCAGACAGAACCACAAACCTTTCCCTATATAAGTTCCATGCTTTTCCTTCTCTGAATCTAGATTCTCCTTCTCTTTATTGTCACATGTCCAAATTCTATTATCTAACACGTTCCTATGATTGTGTCTACTAAATCATGCCAGATTCGAAACCTACCAACACATAAAGCCAGAAGTAATAGCTCCTTTTGTTGACCTATCCAATAACTTTACTGGTATTCTTTCTGGAATTTGTCACTTAATACTTTGTTTTATGTATTTTTATATCTCCAGTTGAAAATGGAACCATGAGAGGAAGAATGGTGTCTTGATTAATCTGCATATTCATTTTAACACCTTACCCATAAAGGTGTTCAATCAATATTTGTTAAAGGACTATATATGTAATCACACATATTATCTCTCCTTCCTAGCTTTGTGCTATCTGGATATGTATAAATATGTTCTCATTTCTTCAGTTTATCAATTTAAAATGTTTTTAGGACCAAAACAAGAATAGACCCAATAGAAGTCCTCTTCAAGGTTGACATGAATCTACCAATCATTATTTTTTGGATTATGATTATTGAACAATCTACAAATTCACTCTTTTTTCTGTTTTCTAAGCATATCATGAGTGACTGTCAAAATTTCCAACAACAAATGTAGGCTACACGTTTGATAATGCCCAGGAATTTTCTTTCCTTGGTGTGATCACTACCAGAATTGCTGCCCCTTCTTTATTATCATTTGTTTTGGCCTTTGTGTTCAAACTTAGGCACAAATAGTTGCGTGTTTGCTTCATTGCCCCCTTTATCTATTGAGGAATTAAATTTTCATCAGGGCAACTTAGGAATTTATCAGATATTCTAATATAGGCAAAATTAAGCTTCTAGTATGTGTAGATGGATAATATTCCCCATCGTGTCTGTATCTTTCTGCTCATTTACAGTGTTTTAAGAAAGCCTAACTAAATCTTCCATCTGGCAGGGTAGCAAAAAAGTATGCTCCATCTGATAAAATTCTTGCCTTCTTTTAGCCTCACAAAGGAGTTTCTTTATCCCTTGTTCGAGAATTTCTATATATGTGTATATATTTTGATTTATGGTAATTGTCCTCTTTCTGCTGGGAAACATTGTAAGACATTTCTTTCAAATGCTAGTTCTCATACACAAGTTTCTTCCCATTAAGTGGTAGCTTATTTATTTATTTATTTTATTTTATTTATTTTTTTTTTTATTTTTTGAAAGAAAGAAAGAGAGCAAAAAGAAGAAAGAGTGAAAGAAAGAAAAAAAAAGAATGTAAGAGAGGAAGAAAGAGGAAGAGAAAAAGGGAGAGAGAACCAGATTCTTGTTCTATTGCCCAGGCTAGAATGCAGTCTAAAAATGGGTATTAAAAACCTCTTTTATGCCAATAATTGTGCGTCTTCTTTAAATAAATTTAAGGGTACAATTTAATGTATATTCTTGATTTTTACTTTCTCAGAATTTTTTTTCAGATTCATCAGATATTGCCAATTACCTTTTTAAATTTTTTCTCTAGGCATTGCCTTCACTTTCTTCTTCTGACTCCCCTTCTTCTATCTCCCGGAATCACCAAAATTGAAGTAAGATACCACTCCTTAAAGGTAAAAAACTTTTATTATTCCCAAGAAAACCTTTGTGAAAGCATTTACCTTCATTAAATAATTTTGTCCTTCAAAGGGAGACACCAAGTCTTTTTCAGAGTTGTATTTTCAGTGCTTGCAGTGGGCACTGAAAGACAGTATTCAATTAACATTTAGGTAAGAAAACTCTACCTATTTCTATACTGTCTACTATTTTTAAAATTATTTTTATTGACACATGACAGTTACATATATTTACTAGGTTCATGTGAAATCTTGATACATTCATACAATGTGTAATGATCAAGTCAGGGTGCTTAAACTATACATCACCCCACACATTTATCGTTATCTTATCTAGCTGGTCTGACTAGGACTTCTGGTACTCTTTTGAATAAAAAGGCTGAAAGTGGGCATCTTTGTCCTCTTCCAGAACTTGGAAGAAAGGCTTTCAGTTTTTCCCCATTCAACACGGTGCTAGCTGTGGGTTTTTTATATATAGCCTTTGTTATTTTGAGGCATGTTTCTTCTATGCCCAGTTTGTTCATAGTTTTTTGCATCATGAATAGATGTTGAATATTATCCCATTCTTTTTTGACATCTATTTAAATAATCATGTGGTTTTGTCCTTGGTTATATTAATGTAACATATCAAGTTTATTGGTTTGCATACGTAATGTGATACATCCAGCTTTATTGTTTTTGCTCAGAATTCTTTTGAATATTTGGGGTCTTTTGTCATTCCATATGAATTTTAGGATTTTTTTATTTCTGGAAAAACGTTATTTGTATTTATACAAAGATTGCATTGAATCCATAGATTGCTTTTGATATTATGGACATTTTAACAGTATTAATTCTTCCAATCCATGAACATAAGCTATGTTTTCATTTTTTTGTCTTCATCAGTTTTCCTCATCAGCATTTTATAGTTTTCATTGTAAAGATTTTATCTTTTTTAGTAAAATTCATTCCTAGTTAATTTATTTTTTTGTAGCTGACATAAATGAGATTGGATTTTTAAATTTCTTTTTCAGAATTTTGCTGTTGGTGTATAGAAATGCTACTGATTTTTGTATGTTGATTTTGTATCCTAAAACTTTACTGAATTCATTTGTCATTTGTCAGTTCTAACAATTTTTGATGGAGTCTAAATTTTCCATTTGTGAACAAGAATAACTTGATTTATTCTTTTCCAATGTGAATCTTCTTCATTTACTTGTGTTGGGAACATTCCAGATACTATATTCCAGCTACTTTGAAAAATACAATAAATTATTGTTAACTGTGGTCACCCTAGTGTGCTACAGAACACTGGACTATTCCCTCTACCTAGGTAAGGAACTCCGTGCATTCCCAGGCAACTACTCATTTCTCATTGTAGATTAATTTGCATTTTCTAGAGTTTTATGTTAATGTAATAATAGAATGTATATTATTTGTTGATCTGGCCTTTTTCTTCCATGTTACCATATGTGCCATTTTTATTGCTAAATGATATTCTATTAAGTACTGTTTCATATGTATATACTGCAATGTGTTTATAAATTCATCTGCTGATAGATAGAGGGTGTTTTGTGCATAAGATTTTGTATGGAAATATAGTACAAGTGGAACAGCAAAATCATGTAAGTGTATATTTTAAGAAAGTTTAAAAAACTATGAAACTATTTTGCAATTGGTTATACCATTTTATATTCCCACAAAAATATATTATAATTTAACTTACCAATATTCTTGCTATCAGTTAGTCAGTGTTTACAATTTAGTTATTTTAATAGATGTGTGGTGGTATTTCATTGTGGTTTAAATGTTTATTTTCTTACTGATTAATAATGAATATGTTTTTATGTGATAATCTGTCAGCTACATATCCTATGCTAAAGTGTCAATTGAAGTTTATCACCCACTTTAAATTGTGTTCTTATTTCCTCAATTTTGAATTTAGAGAATCCTTCTATCATTTATGAACTGCAAGCATTTTCTTGCTGTCTGTAGATTTTTTTTCCACTTTCTAAACCATATTTTTCTCTCTTTCTAACTTCTATTTTAGTTTCAGGGGGTATATGTGCAGGCTTGTTACATGGGTGAATTGCATGTCATGGAAGTTTTGTGTACAGATTATTTTGTCACCCAGATAAGGAACATTGAACCTCATAGGTGGTTTTTTAATCCTCACCCTGCTCCTACTCTCTACCCTTAAGTAGTCCCTGGTGTCTGTTGTTCTCCTCTTTGTATTCACATGTACTCAATGTTTAGCTCCCACTTATAAATGAGAATGTGTAGTAGGTTTTCTGTTTGTGCATTAATTTGCTTAGGATAATGGCCTCCAGCTCCATCCATGTTGCTGAAAGAACATAATTCCATTTTTTATAGCTGTGTATTATTCCATGATGTATGTGTACCATATTTTCTCTATCTAGTTCATCATTAAAGGCATCTAGGTTGATTCTATGTCTTTGCCTTTGCAGATACTGCTATAATGAATATATGTGCATGTGTCTTCATGGTACAACAATTTATATTTCTTTGGGTATATACCTACTAATGGGATTGCTGGGTAAAAAGGTGGTACTCATTTAAACTCTTTCAAAAATTTCCAAACTGTTTTCCACAGTGGCTGAACTAATTTACATTTCCACCAGCAATGCATAATTGGCCAGGTTCAAGTGTAGATTAATACCAGTTGTTAGAAACTAAATAAACTGAATTCTTAATAAGCCCACTCAGAATTGACACGTGGTTGTTTCATTCCAACATCTGGGCAATTATAAGGCCAAAAAGTATAATGAAGAGATATGGCCATGCTTGTTTTAGGTGTGCTTTCTCATAATAAGAACAAAAGTGCTTTTTTAGGAGGCAGTGTATACAATAGCTTAATACCTGAACATGAGAATCAAACAGTGAACATCCATGATTCTTCTATTTAATAGTTGTGTAGGTATGGGCAAATGACTTAAACTTCTATTTTTTAAGCTGTAAAATGGAAATAAATATAAGTTCCCTCATGGGACTATTGTTAAGATTAAGTGAACTAATCCAGGAAAACTATTTAATATTTTGTGTGGTTTAGAGTGACAATCATGTTAGCTATTTTATTCATTACTACAAATATGTGGCTCTAAATACTGAGAGAAAATGTAGCACAAAGGTCAAGAACATAGCTCTGGAGCTAGACCTCCTGAGTCTAAATCCCAGAATTTTTCCTAATTTTCCTATTTATACGATGTAGCTATTATTAGTAACTATGCCATAGGTTTTGTGTGAGGTTTAAATGACTAAGTATTTAGGAAGCATTCTAGACAGTGTCTGGCACATAAAGATCATCATATAAATATTTGCTTGGTAAAATAATGAATTGATTGCATATAGACTTGCTCATGTTATATCGGTATCATGGAATTTTATTTGTAATTGTCCCAAACTGGAAACAATCCTAGTTTTTTTCAGCTTTATTGAGGTATACCGACAAAGAAAATTGCACAAATTTATAACTTACAATGTGATTGATTTTTACTGTACAATATGATTGATAAACATATAACTTGTGAAATAATTACCACAATCAAGTTTGTTATACCATCTGAACAACCTACATTTTAATTAGCAATAGAATAAGTATCCACATTGTGGTTAAAGTTATGCAAAGCAATTCTACTCAGCAACATAAAAGAACAGTTTATTGATACAAAAACAAGATGCATCATATTGAGTGACAGATCTCTGACGGAAAATGGTACCATTTACATACAGTTCAAGAATAAGCAAATCTGGTTTATACTAATAGATTTTAGGGAAATGGTTACCATCTGGAGAAGTACTGACAGGAGTGAGTCATGAAGGAATATTCTTTGGTTTTGCAAATGTTCAGTATATTAATCTGGATGCAGACTACAAGGTAATACTGCCATGCAAATTTTTATAAAGTTATACATTTAGTATTTATATACTTTATGCATATTATATTTTAATTTTTAAAGTTAATATACTTTATTATATATCACCTATTTTAGTCTGGTAAAACACTTTCATCTGTTAATCCATTGATTCATTCAGCTATTTGTAATATTTGAGAGCACATCTTTGACATTCAGACTAACCTGAGGTCAAATACAAATCCTGTTCCTCACCGTTCTGAGTTTCCATCTCCTCATCTGTTGATTCTTATCATTGCTAATTTTCAGGAATTTTTTGAGGCTCAATTGAGGTAATGTAAATAAAGTACTTAATGCAATACCTGATACAAACTCAGTGCTCAAAAAATAACAGAATTGTATGTTTTATAAATGTTATGATTTTGTACAAGAATACAGGTATGCTACCAATCACTATGGAGTTGACCAATGTAAATACGAAAAGGTTACCTCCTTCAAAGAGAAGACTTAAATGGCACAAAAATATCCCTGAAGGAAACATAAAACACTCTTACCCAAGATCTACAAACCTAAGTTATATAGTTGTAGAGAGATTCTAGAATTGGGGATCATAAATGGATTGTTAAAACCTGTTTTCAAGCTTTGTATTTTAAGTCATGTCACTAATACAGTATGCTTTCCATATGAATTTCAAAAGTCATGGTTTTTAGCTTATAAAAACATTTTGAAATGTATATATTTTAAGTACTAAATGAAATTCTTCATATCACAATACTTTCATAAATAAAGTACAATATAAGTATAGTAGGTTATTTTCATTATTATCACAATTAAGTCTACTGGCAAGAGAGGAAAGTAAATATAGGACACCCAGAGTATATTTATTTCCTAATGTTTACAAAATTCCATTATTCTACTCACTCACACAAGACCTCCCCAACCACTGAAATTATGTAACAAATCCTGAATATCAAAATTGTATTATTCTTAGTCATTGTCCAATAATTTCTTTTTACAATGTTTTATTTGTTTATTTTTTTAGATTTTAGATTAAGGGGATACATGTGCATGTTTGTTACATGGGCATATTGAATAATGCTGAGGTATGAGCTTCTAGTGAACCCATCACCCAGGTAATAAACATAGTAGCCAATAAGCAGTTTTTCAACCCTTGTTCCCTTCCCTCCCTACCCCTTTTTTGAGTCCCTAATGTCTATTGGTTCTACATTTATGTCCATGTGTACACATTATTTCACTCCCACTTATAAATGAGAACATGTCATATTTGTTTATATATATATATATTTTATTGTACTCTAGGTTTTAGGGTACATGTGCAGATCATGCAGGATTGTTGCATACGTACATACATGGCAATGTGGTTTGCTACCTCCATCTCCTGTCACCTATATCTGGCATTTCTCCCCATGTTATCCCTCCCCAACGCCCCCCAGCCACATTCTCCCCAAGTCCCCCAGCACAGACCTCAGTGTGTAAAGCTCCCCACCCAGTGTCCAAGTGTTGTCATTGTTCAACACCCACGTATAAGTGAGAACATGCTGTGCTTGATTCTCTGTTCCTGTGTCAGCTGGCTAAGAATGATGGTTTCCATGTTCATCCATGTCCCTACAATCTACATGAACTCATCGTTTTTATGGCTGCATAGTAGTCCATGGTGTATATGTGCCACATTTTCCTTGTCCAGTCTATCATTGATGGGCATTTGGGTTGGTTCCAGGTCTTTGCTATTGTAAACA
>CAUYLG010066238.1:0-39277 GCA_963573385.1 Cacajao melanocephalus
GGGGAGGGATAACATGGGGAGAAATGCCAGATGTAGGTGATGGAGATGGAGGCAGCAAACCACACTGCCATATATATACCTATGCAACAATCCTGCATGTTCTTTACATGTACCCCAGAACCTAAAATGCAATTATATATATATATATATATATATATTTGAAAGGCAGCTCTAAATATACTAAGAAGATATATCTCCAAGATAAATTATTAAATGAAAAAGCCAGATATAGAACAGTATATAAAATATGCTACCATTATAAATTTTTTTAAAAAAATAATAGTCATGCATTGCTTAACGATGGGCACACATTCTGAGAAATGCGTCATTAGGCAATTTCATTGTTGCATGAACATCATAGGATATACTTACCCAAACCTAGACGGTGTAATCTACTACACACCTGGCTATAGAGTATAGCCTATTGCTCCTCGGCTAGAAACCCATACAACATGTTACTGAACTGAATACTGCAGGCAACCGTAATGCAATAGTAAGTATTTGTGTATCTAAACGTAGCTAAACATAGAAGGGGTACAGTAAAAGTATGATATAAAAGATAAAAGATGCTACACCTGCCAAGGACACTTAACATGGATGGAGGTTACAAGATTGAAAGTTGCTCTAATGAGTCAGTGAGTGAGAAGTAAGTGAATGGGAAGGCCTAGGACATGATGCTACTGTAGACTTTATAAACACTGTACACCAGCAGACCCCAGCCTTTCTGGCAGCCGGGACCGGTTTCATGGAAGACAATTTTTCCATTGATAGGGGGTGGGGCGATAGTTTGGGGATGAAACTGTTCCACCTCAGATCATCAGGTGTTAGTTGGATTCTCATATGGAGATAACAACAACAACAAAAGAAACAAACAAACAAAATTCTCATAAGATGAGCATAGGCTAGATCCCCGCATGCACAGTTCATAATAGGGCTCCTATGAGGACCTAACACCCCTGGTTATGTGACAGAGGAGGAGCTTAGGTGGTTATGTTCCCTCGCCTGCCGCTCACCTTCTGCTGTGCGGCTGGGTTCCTAACAGGCCATGGACCAGTACTGGTCTGAGGCCTGGGGGTTGGGGACCCCTGCTGTACATGATACTAAATTTATAAAAAATAATTATGTTACAATGTCATGACAGCTACAATGTCAGGAGGATAGGAATTTTTCAGTTTCATTATAATCTCATGGGATCACTGGTGTATATGTGGTATATCATTGACTAAAACATCACTGTGCATTTGCATATAAAATGACTATATATGTGGTTGTAAGAAAATGTGTATAGGAGCCAGGAGCAGTGGCTCACGCCTATAATTCCGGCACTTTGGGAGGCCGAGGGTGGATCACTAGGTGAGAGTTCGAGCCCAGTCTAGCCAGCATGGTGAAAGCCCAACTCTACTGAAAACAAAATAAAAATACAAAAATTAGCTGGGTGTGGTGGCGGGTGCCTGTAATCACAGCTACTCAGGAGGCTGAGGCAGAAGACTCGCTTGAAACCGGAAGGTGGAGGTTGCAGTAGCTGAGATCCCACCACTGCACTCCAGCCTGGGTGAAAGAGCAAAACTAGGTCTCAAAAAAGAAAAGAAAAAAGAAGACTGTAGTATGGGAAAGAAAAAGGTTCCTCATAAGAGGGGAACTGAGAGGCGAGAGAATAGAGAACTGAGAGGTTGCAGTGAGCCGAGATCGCCCCACTGCACGCCAACCCAGGCTAAAGAGTGAAACTCCGTGCAGTGAGCCGAGATTGTGCCACTGCACTCCAGCCTGGCGCCTAGCGACAGAGTAAGACTCTGTCTCAAAAAAAAAAAAAAAAAAGGAGTGAAACTCCGTATCAAAAAAAAAAAAATGGTATGGGAAAGAAAGGCTGCCTCGAAAGAGGGGAAATGAAAGGCTAGGGAATAGGGAAGAATGGCAGCTTATTTTTTTTCTTTCACTCTATACCTTTTTGTGTTTTTAAAATTTTATGGCATTTGCAGAACTCTTGGCTTTACATCCTGGCTTTATGCATTAGAGATGTATCCCAGCCGTCCCACTCCGGGGCTGCAGGCAGAGGAGGGCCTGCTTTACAGCAAAAGCGATACGAAGTGGGGGTGGACAGAGGTGAAGGTCAGAGATGTGATCCTTAGTGGCCTGAACAGGGTCCAGGAGTACTTGTTCACCCCTTTGTAGTGGTGTGGACAGCCTATGCCAGGGACCAGGAAAGATAGGGCTGGAGCTCCAAGGGGCACGGAGGGGCTGTGAGAGCCAGAAGGGGGCTGAGTCAGCGAGGCAGCACCACTGGCTCCACCATGCACAGCCTTTTGCTTTGCGTGAAGTCTGAGCTGCTCTCTTCTTAGCCCCAGGCTGGGGAACATAGGTTCCCAGACCGTGAACCTCACCCAGTGAAATTTCTTTCTGGCTGCGGGCTACACACAGATGTGACCTTTGGGGTTTGCAGAGCTGTGTAAAAAGACATCCTTCTCACAGGAGGCTTGCAGAGGAAATCCCTGCAAGTGAGGACAGGTGATACCTTTGCTTTCCCAGTTTAAGATTGTGACTCCACAATAACAGGGCTTTGCCTCCAAAAAAAAAAAAAAAAGCCAACATGTGTTGCAATTTCAGCCAACATGTCTTGCAAACTCAGGCTCAGCATCTGGTAGTAGTTAAGGGCAGGCTGACATTCACCGTGTCATTTGAATTCCTCCAGCCCTCTGTCCTCTTTCCCAGGCTCCTAGCAGCCTCCTCCCCTTCTCCCACTTCCCCTGCCTTTCCCCCAAACTCTAAGGACTCGTTCCTCTGCTTCCCAGTCTCACCCCACCTACTCCTTTGGAGGTTATATCCAAACCAGTGAACAGAAAGAATCCGAGGCCACACGCCCCTCACTCACTCAACCCAGGGGCACGCTGGAAGGGAGGCCTTTGGGTTTCTGTTTGCTTTGTTGGCATTTCTTGTTTTGGGGCGTTTCTTGTTTTGGGAATTGGAGGGAGTCGAAAGGGAAGGGAAATTCTTTAGTGGAATTTTTTTTCCTTCTTTTCCTTTTCTTTCTAGAAAACTAGCATTTCATGCTTTAGGACCCAGTGAACAATCAACTGCTGACTCTCACCAATGTCAAAGGGAAGAAGTTAGTAAAGGGGTTTGTCCCACGGCTCTAGCTGTCTAAAAATGTAACAGGCTTCTCCTCCCCCAACATAACCGGTAACTAAAATCTTCTTTATTTTCTGAACTTTTTGAAGAGGTTTAAGTACACTTTTTATGACAAGTACAGCTTATCCCACCACTGTCTTGCATCATCTTTTTAATTACCACATTACAAAAGACAAATATCACCAAGGCCCCTTAGAGCATCCAAGATATAAAACTACCAAGGAGCTGGCCACAGTGCCTCGTGCCTGTAATCCCAGTGCTTTGGGAGGCCAAGGTGGAAGTTTTCTTGAGACCAGGAGTTTGAGACCAGACTGGGAAACATAGTGAGCCCCTGTCTCTTCAAAAAAAAAAAAAAAAAAAAATTTTAATTGGCTAGGCATGGTGGCTCACACCTATAGTCTCAGCTACTTGGGAGACTGAGGCAGGAGGATTGCTTAAGCCTGAGTTTGAGGCTGCAATGAACTATGATCATGCCACTGCACTCCAGCCTGGGCAACAAAGTGAGACTTTGTTTCTAAAAAAAAAAAAAAAAAAAAAAATTAACTGCCAATCGTGGCCTGTATGCTTGTGTACCTGCCACCCTCAGGTAACAGAGCAGTCCCCTAGATGGACTCCCCACCACAACGCCATGCCCCCTTTCAGAGCTTTCCCTTTTTAGGCAGAAATCGTGTCTGCTGTGCATTCTGCTCTGGTATGTGGGCATATGCCCCTGTTTTCCAATTCAGACAGAAATTATATACACCAGATGCTCAAGCTGAAGGGTTTACCCAAGGCATGATCTTTGAGTGGCCCTGTCTCCTCATCTCCCACCTCCCTCAGCATGCACTACTTCCAAAATATGGTTTATAACTGTCCCCTCTCTCCTGCTCCACTGCCACCTCTCTAATCCTAGCTACCATCCTCTGTCACTTGGAATATGCAATACCTCCCTACCTTATCTCTGCTTTTCCTTGTGTAGAAAAAGTCACTGAAAAGTTCTTTCTATATCTTTTTCTTCTTTGGTTCACTCTCCCATCCCTCCCACCACCTTTCAAGCAGATAGACAAACTTGGTAATCCCATGTTTCTGGAATTCTAGAAAAGCCATAAAGCAGCCTAACAATGTCCCAGCTTTTGCAGAAGCCTGAATCAGAGATGACTTTTGGCGAGGTGTCCTGGGCAGTGTGGGGAGAGAGAGTGTGTCTGGACACAGCCACAGGGACAGAAATGAGATTTTTTTCTGAATTGAGAAGAGATGGAGTTCCTTAATCCCTGAGAGCAGGGAGGAACCCAGTCAAGGTTCCAAGGAAGAGGCCTTAGGAGGTGCCTGGATCAGAGAGCCTGGCAGGCTGAGGTGCCAAGGAAGTGGACTTTTTACCTGCAGAGAGTCACTAAAGGGGCATTCTAGCTTTGAACAGTCAGGGCGCCTGTTGTAATCAAGCCAACAAGAGGCTCTCGCCATGTTTCCTGAGTGTCAAATAAGGATTCCCTTGTGATCCTGAAAGGGAAAATGGTCTCAGAAATGACCTTTCAGGAAGGGAGGGGCTTAAGGCAAAATTAGGCTGAGTTACTGGAAATAAAGTGGTGTTTCCTGAAGACCTAAATGTGGACCAAGATTTATACCCACTATTCACTTAGGGTGACCAGTGGTCCCAGTTTGCTCAGAACTGAGAGATTTCTCAAGACATAGGACTTTTAGTGTTAAGATTGAGAACGTTTCTAGGCAATCTGGGATGAATTGTTTACCCTATTTAAAGTTCCTTCTACAAAATGATAAACTTAAAAATCAAGTCAGGTCGTGACTGTCTCT
Organism: Cacajao melanocephalus; assembly: GCA_963573385.1. Taxonomy (NCBI): domain Eukaryota; kingdom Metazoa; phylum Chordata; class Mammalia; order Primates; family Pitheciidae; genus Cacajao; species Cacajao melanocephalus. The sequence goes on from CAUYLG010066238.1 coordinate 4,912, forward strand.
CACCATGGCCTTGGGGCTCTGTGGCGATCTGGATCCTGGCTCACTCCTCATCTAGCTCTGCCTGGCTCATTTCCATGCAGCCACCCTGCCCTCAACAGGCCTAGTTTATTCCTCTCTCAACCCATCACCTGTGATTCCTTCTGCCTGGACCACCTTGACCCTTTTCTCCTGCTCTTTCCCAAGGTCACCTCCCTTCTCTCCTGCAGATGTCAGCTCAGAGAAACCATCCCTCACCTCCCTCTCTGAAGCCGCTTCCTCCACCTTGGCCCCAGTCTCTCTCTGGCTGCCTTCATCCTCTGTAATTTACTCACGGTACTGATCTTATGTGTGAATTAGCTTTATTGTGCACTTGTCTCTTTCCCCCTTAGCATGGAAGCTCCAGGAGGGAACGCTATCCTAGACTCTGGCTCAGGGCTTTACACAAAGTCGGCTTTCAACAATTGTTGCCTGGCTGATTGCAAAAAAAGGCTTTAATTTTTTCTCTTTTCTTTTTCTTATTTTGCTAAAAAGAGCGGTAAGTAAGCAGGTTACATTTTTTCAAGATTAACCTTTATTTTGGTGGAGCAAAGAAAAACCAATCATTTGGCCTGGTTAGTGCTGGGGTTTATTAGAGTAACTTTTGTTTTCTTCTTCTTGGAGAACATTATGGCCTATTTCCCTTTCAGAATTTCCTTTCTAATCTCTGTAATCAAGAACTCATCATAGCTAAGACCGGAGAGAAAAAAAGAAAAGAAAAAACAAGCAGTGGAGCAGACAGTACAAAGTAAGATGGCTAAAAACAAGTCCAAATATATCAAAAACACAATAAATTTAATTTTTCTTAATTTTCCTATTCAAGGATCAAGAGTATCAGTTTGGTTAAAAAATTCAGCCACGTGCTGTTTCCATGGGACATACCAAGAACATAAGAGCATGGAACATTTGAAAATCAAAAAATGGGAAAACGGATCAGGCAAATTGCAATCATAAGAACGTTGACATCAGACAAAATAGATTTATTTATTTATTTATTTATTTTTATTTTTTTGAGACAGGGTCTCACTTTGTCACCCAGGCTGGAGTGCAGTGGTGCAATCTCGGCTCGTTGCAACCTCCACCTCCCAGGCTCAAGCGCTCTCCTGCCTCAGCCCCGCAAGTAGCTGGTACTAGAGGCACACACCACCATGCCTGGCTAATTTTTGTATTTTTGAAGAAACAGGGTCTGGCCATGTTGCCCTGGCTGGTCTCGCACTCCTGAGCTCAAGCGATCCTCTCACCTTGGCCTCCTAAAGTGCTAAGATTACAGGCATGAGCCACTGCTTCCATCCTAAAATAGATTTTTTTAACTCTTTTTTTATTTTTTATTTTTCCATAGGTTCTTAGGGTACAGGTGGTGTTTGGTTATGTGAGTTCTTTTTTTTATTATTATACTTTAAGTTCTGGGGTACATGTGCAGAGCGTGCAGGTTTGTTATATAGGTATACACATGCCATAGTGATATGCTGCACCCATCAACCAGTCATCTTCATTAGATATTTCTCCTAATGCTCTCCCTCCCCTAGCTCCCTACCCCTGACAGGACCCAGTGTGTGATGTTCCCCTCCCTGAGTCCATGTGTTTTTATTGTTCAACTCCCACTTATGAGTGAGAACATGCAGTGTTTGCTTTTCTGTTCTTGTGTTAGTTTGCTAAGAATGATTCCAGAATGATTCATCTATGTCCCTGCAAAGGACATGAACTCATCCTTTTTATGGCTGCATAGTATTCCATGGTGTATATGTGCTACATTTTCTTTATCCAGTCTATCATTGATGGGCATTTGGGTTAGTTCCAAGTCAAGGATTTAGAACTAGAACTAGAAATACTATTTCACCCAGCAATCCCATTACTGGGTATATACCCAAAGGATTATAAATCATTTTACTATTTACATTATTATTTATAATCACTTTGGTATCTATAAAATTTTTGTTAACTTTTGTCAACCATAATCCTAGGAGTTTTCAGCTGTGATTATTCCATTTTGTAACTTCTAATGTACTTTTAAACTTCATAATTGTTTATTTTATTTTCCATTGCTTTCTTGATCACTACCATTTCACTTCTCATCTTTCTCTATTTTTACCATTGTTTTATTGAAATATCTTCTTTGAGCTTTTCACTTTCTCTATTAATGAGATCATGTCTGCAATATTTTTTGAGACTACAGGGAACTATTTATGTAAACTCTTCCCCCATTTCCTGAAAAAGTTTTTCTCTGGCATGAGCTTCATCTGCTTTTTCATTGAGTTTTTATCGCCTTTGCCCAGTTTTTGGGCTGGTTTCTTTCTATTAAACACTGAGCAGAGCCAGTTATTTACTGAACTACAGTGTGGGAAGTGGTGGGAGGGTGAGTCAGATTGGCCCACAGAAGCTATTTAAATTTTAGGTTTCAAGCCCACCTCCCCAAATCTGTTTTATGTGTTTTTTCTTCTGCCCAGGCAACATATTTTTAAATCTATTTTTGACATTTGAGTGGCCAATGTAGTCACAGTGTAAAACTCTCTGTTTTACTTTCTCTATGTTATTGCTAGTGATTACTGCTCTCAGTCCCTCCTCCTTCCCCACGTTAAACTTAGTACTCTGTATTATTCAGCAGGCTGGTTCACAGCTCTTAAGTATAGGGTATCAGAATTTTTATCTTTACCCCTACATTCCACTATTCAAAAGTATATAGTGAAATTATATGAAGACAGATTTTGTTTTTCTCTTGCCTACTTACACTCCATCTTACGGAGGTTTCAAACAATCCATCTTTGTTTGAAACATCTCAGAATAATGATACTTATTTAAATCTACATCCTGCCCAAGATATATGCCAGTCAATTTCCTTTCTCCTATTAGTGCAAATGTCTACCTATTTAAAAACTATTGACTATAGTTTATCATGAATTACTTGTTAATTACAGATATTTTTTTTATTTTTTTTCTCAATTTTTCGTTATGTTATTTTTGGAGGTTCTCATAGGTGGGGAGTGAATTATAAATATTTTTATTTCACCATCTTTAACTGAGTCACCATTTGTTATTTGCACTTCCAATAGACCAGGGATTGACCAGAGTATCTTTTACTGATATAATAACCAGAGCTACGTGGTTTTTACCTTCTGTATATCAGATGTCATTGGAATCAAACATTAAACCTAGATTAAATCTGGATTAAACCAGCCATATGGCACCTCAGAAAATTGAGAAGGACTAGAAAGCTGATAGAAAGAACTCCTGTATAAAAAATAAATTTTTGGCCAGGTGCAGTTTCTCACGCCTGTAATCCCAGCACTTTGGGAGGCAGAGGTGGGCGGATCACAAAGTCCGCATATCAAGACCCTTCTGGCCAAGATGGTGAAACCCTGTCTCTACTAAAATACAAAAAATTAGCCTGACATAGTTGTGTGTGCCTGTAGTCCCAGCTACTCAGGAGGCTGAGGCAGGGGAATTGCTTGAACCGGGAGGCAGAGGTTGCAGTGAGCCAAGATCACAACACTGCACTCCAGCCGGTTGACAGAGCAAGACTCTGTCTCAATGAATGAATGAATCAATCAATCAATTCTTTTTATGTTTTCCATGTTAGTATTTCTGCAAACTTCTTTAGCTTCTATCAGGGAATCCCAGAGTTGATCTGAGAGATTGCTTCCCTTTCATTTTTTATTTTCTCTTTTCCCTCCTGGGCTTTACAGTCATGTATTTCTGTCCGAATGCTAATTTCCTACACTGTTTATAGTTTCTTGTCCTTCAATTCATCAGCAGATTAGTGAAGTATTTATCCTTATTATAAGTATAAACAATTTTAAGTTCTTTTTAGATGATGCTACATTTAATGGAAATTTTTTAAATGCCTATGGTGTCTTAATAGCTTTTCTCTACCACTAATTACTTCTGTTAAAAAATAAAAGGAATACCCATGTGTAATATAAAAGAAATTTTGAATAAAATGGTATCCTTTCCTTTTACTAGAGACAAACATCTCCACTTCAAAATGGAAAAATGGAACTATGCAAAAGAAATTAACAATATTCAAGAGTATTATTTTATCACCAAACCTATTAATTTAATTGAAAATACTAACCTGGGAAAAAGAATTACACAAATATATTTGAAATGTCACCGGACACCTCAAGCTATGACAGAGTTAGTCATGTTAAACAAGCAGTACAGGATAAATATTTTCTATATTAATACTAAAATTTAAAAATAATTATAATCTTGTTTAATTTTCTACTATATACATTTCATCTAGATTTCAGTAAAACAAACTTTTCGTTACTTTTACTTATCCCATGTAAATCTAGTTGCTATAAGATAAAACCTACTGTGGAAATATCTGCCCATAATACAGTGGGATTTTGGTATACGTGTGTGTGTGATCAGAGAGAATAAATAAACGGTGTCAGCAAAATATAATATAAAATATGGAGATAATGTGGATTTACACAATTTGATAGGAATTTCTCCCTGATTTTTGTAGCTCATATATGAATATCATAATGTGAAATGCAATTAGGATTTTTTCCATGTGTTAATAACATATACATCATCTCTTTAATACAATATTTTGCTCAACTTATTTGTTTTATATTTTCTCAACTATGTCCCATTTTTATTTTTTTTCTACTTTATGCATTAAAAGAGTCTGGCAAATACATGCACAAAACTATATTGTTGGCAATATAAGATATTACCAATTGCATATTATTTCTAAAGGCAACTTAATATGCAAACTATAGATTTCCATGGATATCTACACATATTATTACTTGAAATCCATAAAAAACAACTTCCTTTGGGGAAAATCAAAGAAGCTCTGATAACAGAAAATGTATAGCATTTCAGTTAATCTTTGATTGACATATTTTTTCTCAGTCTTTTATATTTGTGAAATGGAGTCTGTATTTTGTCTTTACAGATGTTGCTAATACCGTGCAGCATGTTGGCTTGTCATCTTACTTATTATGTATATTGTCTCCTAGTTCAAGTATACAGTAAGAGCTTTCATTTTCAAGAGGCAGAAAAATTATTGTTGGTTGATAAGGCAAGGTTATGTGATTTTTAAGGGAGCTTCATTGTAAATTGAATGAAAATCAATTTTTCATGCACAGCTATACGTATGCAATAAGACTTTGAATGGCTATAGTTTGAAATAGGAGGTTAATTTTTCCACTGACTTATCCTTAATGAAGGAAATCCCCTGATAATTACTTTGATTCTGAAAATGTTGAAAACTCAAGAAGAAATAAAGGTTTTCTTTGATGTTTCAGCTGAAGTGTTGTATAAATAAAGTTCATTCCCTTCTGTCTCCTCCGGAATAATTTTAAAATTGTTTGTTTAGCTGTGCAATTGAAAATACTCCTTATTATAGAAGTAAAATAACGCATATTTTATCATATCATAAAAACTAAATTTGTTATCATCTGAGCTTTAATATTCTTGCTCAATTAGAATAGTAAATGTGAAGTGTGCTGTTTATAACAGTTCAAGGTTTTGTAGGAGACACAGGTGTTTTGATTTTATGGGAAAATTATTTCCTCAAGAACATATTTCTGGAGGTTTTAGTAATCACATTTGACTCCCTGAAATTGGCAATTTTATTCTACGTAGGAGTAGTAACATGGTATGTTATAGTGAGGAGCACATTGTCATTATGATTTTGTTTTTGCAAATTTATTTTGAAAAAAAGGAAAATTATCGAATATTGGTTTACTATTTTAAAGCAATTCATCAGGAAATGATTTTTTAAACACTGTCTCTTTAAGTAATGTCCCAAACTTATTATTCATGGTTACACGGTTCCTTTGCTTCTTAAAACAAAATTTATACTAGAGCATAGCATTGTAGAATTATTCAGGTCTCAATTTCTCACTGGAAAATGAGTCTTTAAAATAGTAAGGATTTAAATTTCTATAAAATTTAATCACAGATACTTATATTTTAAGATAAATGTGTTGGAGCTAAACTCTGGAATTACTAAAATATAAAACATTATATCCCTCTAATGTATTTTTTCTATTTAAATGTAAAACAATAAACATAAATATCTTTGGAATATTTTTTGGTTTTGTGTATTGTTTTTTCTGTCTATAAATATCCTTCTTTAAATTGGTCACAGTATTGTGTCTGACTTGATGGTTCACTTTGGAATCCCTGCTGCTATCATGAATGTTCCTAGTTTTTACTTAACATCTAATTCTCTGCATGACCAATACTACCATCGAGATTGCAGTTTTGCCAAGTTTTAATGGTTGGAAAAATCCTTTGTAGGTTATATGGATCAAGAAAAGGTATAGGATCTGTAATATCTGATGTGGCATAATAAAAGCTTTTCACCATGTGGGTTTGGTTCACTAATGGCGTCCAAATGTGTGCATGTGTGTGTATTTTTTAAAGATTCGACCCAAAGAAGAGAGTTAAAATTAATAAAGTATAGCAATCAATCTATGACTTAATCCTAACTTGGAAGACCAAAGTAAATGTCTGAGAAACTGAATGGGATTAACACCTAATATAAACATGTGAGTTTATGCATTTTAATATTTATCTCAGATTATTAACAGTTATTTTGATGAAATAAAACACTTTGAATATTATAACTGTCTTTTATAAAGTTTTTTTCACATCTTGTAATGTACTATGAAACATTCTAAAAGTAATATTCCAAAACACTTCTTTCTTGAAGAAACTTCTTTAGAAGAGAATGTTCCTGAGAGGGAGAAGTTGACCGCAGATGTTCACACACACACATACATATTTCTATATGAACACAGACTAATAAAACACATACACAGAATTCTTCCCTTGTTCAGTTATTGTATGACATATTATTTGGGTTAATTCCTCTCCATATTTATGGTATTTGGTCACTTAAATATGATTTTATACTCTAGTAAGAAAAATTATACTTAAAATATAGTGTTTAAAATGTACAGCTCTTTTTATTGTGTAGTGCTGTGTGTTATATATGTTTGTGTATGTACATAAATTTATGTGTGTTTATATATACACATTATATATACACACATATATGTATATTACTGTATACGCATACACACACACACACGCACACACACATTTCTGAAACTCTCATTGATTGACAGATTCTGTTTCCAATTGAGTTGAATACTATTCAGAAAGTGCTTGCCTCTTATATTCAATGTTGATAATGGAGAACCACAGTCAATATAGAAGAAGGTGGGAGTCAAAATTAAAGGAAGAAAATTTTCCACAAACACAAGCATAAATAGAGATGTAGGATAAATTAATTATTGGAATACTCGGAGGTGTGATAACTTTTAAAACGGGATTAAATCAATGGTGTACAATTTTCTAGTTTTGTTTGTTTTAATCTTTGATGAATAATTTCTATATAGCGCATTTTCTGGAGAAGTCTAGTTGTCCAAGGTCAATTTTCTCTCTGATTAATGGGAAGCAGAAGCTGAATGCTGGTATGTTGGTTATGGAAATAAACTCTGGGTTGCTTCAGTAATTGTGTACTTGTTTACGGTGTTACCTAAACTGCATTATTATCCTTTGTGCGTTCTGAGAATTAATCTCTTTTACAAGAAAAATTACATGAATTCCTGCTATGTTATTCCAGTATGTTTTGCTGATGTCAAATATGCATTCATCAGGTGAATTGTTAAATGCTATCCCTCTCATTTTGTTCTGAAGAATGTGAAATAACGTCATCTATTTAACATTGGTTTGGATTAAGTTCACCTTTGAAAACTCTTCAGGGTAACATTCACTAACTTGGTATTCCAGGCAAATAGATTCATGAATTTGTACCATTAGCATTAAGATAAATGCTAATAATCACAGGCATCATTTTTTAAGTAAGACCCATATGTCTGCTTGTGTAATAATATTGTTGTCAAGATGCCCCATGTACATTTTTCCATTGAAAACTGAACAGATTGACACATGTGTACGGTTAACAGAGGGATATACCTCAATTGGTATGTTACTCTGACATACTGATAGCATTTCCATTTTTTCCATGACTTCAGTTTCCTGCATTTTGCCTACTCTTCAGTTGGTATAAATGTAATACAGTGTGGTGCCAAAACTCCTTCCCTCATAGTTTATAGTGTTTCTAGCAGGGCCACAGAGAGAAGAGAACAAAAATCCTCTTCTCTTCTGCATGTAAAATGGAAAAGATGAGAGCATATTTCTGAGTATTTTCAAGTGCATACTTCTCTAACCACTATATCATATAATAAATAATACTCCTCTATAAATGAGAACTATCTATTTTTCACTCATAAATAAGACTAGGTGTAATGCTTCTTTTAGCACAACAAGCAAATGCCGGGGGTTGGGGGGAAGCTATTGCTGTTTATTTTGAAAAGATTGCATTGTAAATAGAATTATACCTTCTGGCCACTCTAAGAATAAACCATACATGGAATTGAAAATGTCCTTTAGAGAATGTGCTAACTGAATTATTCAAATATATCTCTCAAAGAGCCGATCTAAAATGCTGGCATTCATCATAAAGGTTGAGCGATTTTTAATTTATTTTCCATTAGACAATTACTCCTTGCATTTCTGCTCAAGTGATGGCCTTATTGCAGGTTTCTTGATTTTGTATTTCCAGAATCATCCATTCTATACTCTGATGCCAAGTGATTCTAAAGTTCATTTCTGTTCATTTCACATTTGCCTTAGTCTGTGTTTGGTTCTGGGGGAATAAACTATGAATTTCTTACCATGACATTTAGGGCCCAACACAATCCAATCCTAAGTCACCTTTGTCCTTGGCTCCACCTATTCTATGACCTAGTAACCCAGGACTGCATTAAATTCTCTGAACATTCCCTGCATGGACATACCTTGGTGCCTTGTCAAGCAAAATCCTTTGCCTGGACTGACTTTTTTTTTGCTCTTGTCCTGTTGACAACATGTAAGTCACAGCACTGGCCATTCTGCTGGCTGTGGCCACCTCTAGATTCTCTTTAATGTAATTAATTCCTGGTGTTTTCCTATGTTCTCTGTGTCTACTTTGTGTTTATTTGGTACCACTTTTTTTAATCTGAAAGCAATTATATTTGGATAAAGGATGAATTCTCCCTGATCACAAGTTCACGGTTATACCCTGTAAGTTTAACAAAATAAAAATCAATATATTCATTAGTCTGATGAGAAAATGAGGGTCCTAGCATAGCACTTAGCAATTTGTAGGTTTAGTTTATTGGCTAATTTGAACTGTAAATTTAGTTGAGTAGTTAAAATCTAATAGCCTCATTAATGTCATCTTGCATATTTTATCAATAAGGTGTTGATATTTTAATGTCAGAACTCACCTATTACAGCATGACAACAGTTTTCATTTTTAATGTCTTTGATAATGTAACATTAATTATTTAAAAGAAATTGGCTAGAAAAATTACCTCACACAGTTCCAGTTTGATTGTGTACTATAACTAAAACAATCATTTATAGTGCTCTGAACTAAAGATACAATAGTTCGATAATCATAATTCTGACGTTTACTTTAGAGCAATTGAAGAGGGATTCAGATGTACATATTTTAAAGCTGTTTTAAAATGGTATATTTTTGAGAAGTAATATAACTTTACTGTTTTTGACTGTCTTTACCTCACTTACCACTTGGTAAGATAATAAATTTAGAAAATAAAAGGATCAGTTTCATATCTATATCATGATTGAAGACCCTTTCTCTTCTCCTTCTAGCCCCTGAGAATTTTTGTTTGCTGCTTTAGTGCTTCACTAAATTTGGAATTCTTTCACAGCAATCAGGCTTTTATTTAGGAAGCATTCCTTACACAGACATACAAACAGTTTTGAAATATATGTACTGATAAGTAATTGTAGGACAGAGTTGGTTCCAATGACTTCAGAAGTAAAACACTGACATGACATTGTTGCCCTATGAAAACCTTTTTTTAGTGAGAACACATTAGTGCATCGCTTGCGGCATGCTAACCTGAGTAAAACTCCTTATAGTGAGAGCAGGAAGCAAAAGATGGTATCAAGGAGGCAAGAGGGTGAGAAAAGTTAGGAACTGCTGTATGGAGCATTGTGAAGGAAGTTCCACAATGGATTTTAAAGTTGGCTAGGAGTAGAATGAAATGAAATGCTATACAAAATAAGGATGCCATTCCAATGTTTCTAGATCAATTTTCAGATGGTGTACAATTAGAAGTTAACCCTGGGCCTTAGAAAATAGGTTAAATAATGGAGAGGACAGTATGAGGAGTCTTTTACAATTAATATAATTTGATGTGTATTTAAACTCATTCTTGTTTTTATTTCTGAGTTGTTTGCACAGAGGTGTAGACATTTACTGTGGTACTACTGGGGACACTTTCAAATTGTTGTTGCTGATCTAACTACTTTTACTGAGTGTTGCTGGTATTATGGATATAAACACAAAACAAAGCCAGTCATTTCTCTACCTCATGCCCCATTGGCAAGAAATGATTTCCTTAAAATACAAATTGATCTTTATAGTAGTAGGTAAAAATAATTTAAACATAGAAATGAAGCTGTGGAAATAAAAATAGGGTAAGAGTAAAAGCATTCTGAGGATATCCAGTGTATAAAAGCAAACACAGTACTTCTATTTTTAAAATGATTTGTTGTATCCTTATATTAACATGCCTTCCTCTTTGGGAATTGTTAACTCTTCCTAGCTATAAACACTTCAAGAGCAGACTACAATACATGTGATTTTGTTTTTTATTTTACTTTCAATCTTTCAATGTTACTCTTAAGACTACATTTTTAAAATTTGGTAATATAGTATGGATGGGAAATCATATACAAGTAATTATTCTTAAAATAATATTTCTTTGTTTTCCTCTTTTGAGAAAAGAATAAAGTCTGGAGCTACAAAGTAATTGACTCATATTCATAGTATTTAAATATTAGATATTGTGACTTGCATTTAATCATGTTTGCAAATTTCTGATTCATAATTATGTGATTTTAGTGAGAACACATTAGTGCATTGTGATTTTAGTGAGAACACATTAGTGCATTTTTGTATTAACAGTATTAACTTTACTTTTGAATTTAACCTTTCATTATGGTGTCTTCATGGTTGATATACATCTTGCAAACAGACTTAATGAAGCTGAAAATATATTTGATGAGTTTCCTAAATATTGGCAAAAGTTATTAGGCAAACACACACATACACATAGATATATACTATTGTAAATTGGAGACTTTCATCTGAATATGTAAGATGGCAATATAGTGCCTCACTTGCTACCAGGAGGTAGGTTAGCATAGTGGTGTTCTATTAACTCTAGATTCATAATACCACTTCAGTATATGGCTTTAAGTTATTTAATCTTGCTGCTTTTCAGCTTTCTCATCAGTCAAATAAGGATAATGCAATTATCTCAGTAGTGGTTTATTGCGTGGTCGTTGTATAGCAAGTTATTTTTACATAAATCATACCATCACTGTGTACCTCATAATTACATATAATTGTAATTAGTCAAGCATGTTTTTGATGTATAAATAAGTTGAACATGTTTAGAAAGTGTCTTGCATGAAGTTAAGTGTTCAATAAATTTTTTTTTTTTTGAGACCGACTCTTGCTCTGTCGCCCAGGATGGAGTGTAGTGGTACGATCTTGACTCACTACAATCTCCGCCATATGGGTTAGGCAATTCTCCTTCCTCAGCCTCCTGAGTAGCTGAGACTACAGGTGTGTGCCACCACACCTGGCTAATTTTTGTTTTCTTAGTAGAGATGGGATTTTACTATGTTGGCCAGGCTGGTGTCAAACTCCTGATTTCAGGTAATCTGCCCACCTTGGCCTCCAAATTGCTGGGTTATGAGTATAGGCCAGTGTGCCCAGCCTTTAATAAATATTGTTATTCCAGTTGTCCATTGCTGCTTAACAAAGTTCCTTGAAATTTGGTTAAAAAAAGGATTGTTTTTGGTTTTCTTATTCACTTTTCTGTGGGCTCACCTGGGTGATTCTCACTGGGGATTTCTTATGCAGTTGTGCTGAAATATTGCCAAAAATGGAGTTGTAGGAGTGCTTTTCTAACTCATAGGCCTGATGCCTGGGCTGAGAGATGTACAACAGTAGTTGTTTGAGGATCTTTCTCTCTATGTGGCTATATTGAGCTTTCTCATAGCATGGCAGTCTCAGAAGTCAGACTTCTTATGTGGCAGCTGGTTTCCCTCAGAGGAAGAATTCTAAGTGACAGGAATTGGAAACAGCAAATCCACTACTGCCCAGCATACAAACAAGCATATTGTTACTTCTGCCATATTCTATTAGTCAAAGTAGTTACATAGTCCACTCCAATTCCAGACAAGGGGAAGTAGGCCTTGCCTCTCCATGGAAGAGAGTAAAAGAATTGTGGCCACCTGTAATTGTCACATATATTGACACTCTTGAGTAGTCTATTTAGTGAATATCATCATTTCATGCCTTTTTGGCAGTTGAAAACTGGAAATTTAGGTGCCTTGGCCCTACATCCTCTACATTGAAGCAAACGTTAAAAGTGTCATCAAATAATTTGCCTTATAGTTAATACACGATTGCAGCCTATGAAAAATAACACAAGCTATTTCCCTTTGACCTGTATTATTTGGTATGTTGTTGTGTATGCTGTCACTATCTAATAGTCAAACACTAATCCAGATAAGAGAATTTAGAGGAAGAACCATTTATTCTTCAATGAAACCCATAGAGGACACATATCTCTGCATTCACAACACATGAAACAAGACTGTGAGAGAACTGGGTCCTTGATGTTTTTCTAGGCAGGGTGTTAAAATTAGAGGTCATTCAGGTTCTAGTAAAAGGAATTACCAGAGTAATGGATCTTCTTTCTAAATCTTCATTGAAAATAACAGCACAACTTCATAAATCAAGGAGACTTGTGTCACTGAAGCTATTCCACTGAAGCTATATCCTTCCTGCTGATATTACGCCATTCCCCTAACTGTTCATTTAATTAGTTGATTAACTCCAGATCTGCTAGTGGGCAGTAACTGAGTCATTAAGTGGCAAATTGAAGGTAGGCAAATTTGAAATTAGATTTTGAGGTGCAAATTTCACAAAGTTAGTCTATGTAAATAAGCGGATCATATGATCTAAACAGAGATGTCACTTCTGCCAAATAACTTGCAAACCATTAGTTTAAAAAACAAAAACTTTCCAGAAAGCATGAAAAGACCCTTTCATAATGTCATGTGGTCAGGCTGCAGGGCTGTGAATTTTCATATTATAGATAAAATACATTTTACAAGTGCTAGTATAGCTACATAACTACTTTAGATTAGACTTCTTTCTTGATCAAGACATTATTTTATTATTTTTTTTCTAAATTCCATTGGTTGTTCTCTTTTTTATCTTATCGAAATCAGAATTGCAGCATGGTAATCAAAAAATAATAGCATGGTGATAAAAATAAATTTCAAATGAAATTTATTTACTTAGATTCCTTAAACATTATGAAGTGTGTACATATAACACAAATGAACACTTCTGAAAAACCCTTTTATCTCTTATCTTTCTGCCCATATTCCCTAGTTACTCCCATGTCCCTGCCCCCAGAAGTCTCTATACATGTTTTCCTGAGACCCGTGCCATGCCCCACTCATCTCTTTATACTTCCTGTTTTCCTCCTGGCTCTCTGGTTTAATTTCTCCTCATATTCCATTACAAAAAAAAAAAAAAAAGAACTAACCTGACAGTTGGCAAAATCTGCTTTAGAGAGTTCCAATCACTCCTCTCCCTCAAATTGGATTTATTAGGAGATCCAGACTCAGAACAAAGGTGGGATGTTTGATGTTTCAGAGACTGATGAGACTTATGTGAAAAGAAGAGGTAACACATTGTGCCTAGTCTTACTTTTAAGATTAAGACCTGGGTGGGAGTGGGATATGGGAAAGTAAACAAAGTGTGTTTTGAGAGAAGTTAGGTGAGAGAAGATCTTGCCATAGGAGACTTATTTGTGTACTTCATCTGCAGAGTTCTGAAGGTGTCAGGCTCAGAGAAACACACTGCACAAATGAATGCATTTCTTGGCATCTTGTTCAATACAATATTTACCCCAGATGTTTTATTTTTGGTGAAAAATTGGTATTTATGTTTGCATTAAAATAAGTCAGTGTGGATTTGTTGGATCTTGATTTCGTACTTCTAGTTTCGGCTATCATCTCATTTTAAAACCTGTGCAATGTATGCAGTAAACAGCATTATGATTTTAACACATGGACAAACCTGACAGACAACCAGCAATAGCCCGTCTCTGTTTATCCGAACTTTCTAGGCCAAACCTTACTCACCACTGATATGGTTTGGCTGTGTCCCCATTTAAATCTCATTTTTAATAGTAGTTCTTATAATTCCCACATATTGTGGGAGGGATCCTGTGGGAGATAATTTAATCATGGGGCAGTATGGCAGTTTCCCCCATACTGTTCTCCTGGTGGTAAAGAAGTCTCATGAAATCTGATGATTTTATAAGAGGCAACCCCTTTCACTTGGCACTCATTTTCTTTTTGCTGGCTGCCACATAAGACATCCCTTTGCTCTTCCTTCATCTTCCACCTTGATTGTGAGGCCATGTGGAACTGTGAGTCAATTAAACCTCTTTCCTTTATAAATCATCCAGTCTAGGATATGTCTTTATCAGCAGCATTAAAATGGACTAATACAAACACCTTTCTATTAAATACATCATTAAGGAAACTTACTGATAAGGCAAGGTGGTCTGGGACACTAGCATCATAGGAAAATTAGAAAAAATAACAATATTGTAAATATATATCTTATTATTTACTAAAACTTAATTTATGCAGTCAAATTAAAACCTTGGAAAATTCATTTTTCAAAAGAGTAAAACATCAGCTATTATTGGGAATGTGATTTTATATTCTGTTCAAGCAATATTGAAAATAAATTACTACAGTACAATACCAACTTAAATTAGGAAGAACACGAAGTAATAGGAGAAAGTAAATATTCATATTAAATTGAGAAATCTATGAGACAGCTATATTATTGGAATGGGCTGGGGTATGCACACAATTAATTAATGCATCCAAACTGCAATTGAAATATAAGCTGTAATTGTTAAAATTCACATAGTTTTATATGTAGTAATTAGATGAATCAAACTTTTTGTGATAAAACTGGAATTGAGTAAAGCAAACAAACAAACAAAAAAGATAGATGTAAGCATAATAGCACGTTTTGTTTCTTTGTTGCTTCCAAACAAGATTTTACAAATATTTGATCCTTAAAAAAAAACAACAACTTTGTAGCTGGGCACCTTGGCTCATGCCTATAATCCCAGCACTTTGGGAGGCCGAAGCAGGTGGATCATGATGTCAAGAGATCGAGACTATCCTGGTCAACATCGTGAAATCCCATTTCTACTAAAAAATGCAAAAATTAGCCAGGCATGGTGGCACATGCCTGTAGTCTCAGCTACTCAGGAGGCTGAGGCAGGAGAATGGCTTGAACCCAGGAGGCAGAGGTTGCCATGAGCCGAGATCACACCATTGCACTCCAGCCTGGTCAACAAGAGCGAAACTCCGTCTCAAAAGAAAAAAAAAAAAACTTTGTAAATAAACTTAAATGATCTACAAAAATAGTACACTTTTTATGACAGAAAAATATTTGTTGCATTGTGTTAAAATCATTTGAAAATTTTCAAAGAATTCAATTGTTGTGCCAATAAAATACAGGTTTTAAAAATGTAGCAGATTGCAGTTATTAAAAGCAAAGCCCATGACACAGGAAAATTTTTAAAATACTCATTCAAAATTAACAGGTAATATGAACAAATTTAATTGGATCTTAAATCTTATATAATATTGAACTTTCAAATTCTATAACTGTGCTTTGAAATATTTTAAATTTATATAATTTTTTTTCTTGGCCTTCTACTGTAAGTAGTATAAACTCACATTTTTAGAGACATAAAAATTAAAAGGCTTTACAATTTGCAGGATGTAAATTTACAAAACCTTTGAATCATAAATAACAAAAAATATTAATGAAATTTTTCTCATACAAATATTTGCTCAAGAAAGTTTCTCTTAATAGAGGCAAAAAGAAAGTACTAGCAAAAATATTTGGGCTGAAAAAATTTTAATCTGAAAAAATATAAAGGATATTTTCTGTTTAGCAGGATTTCAATAAGCTTATTTTACCAATTTAAAATACTATAACACATGGTGAAGAGTTAAATGAAGATGCCAAAATTTTACTTATATCACTCAAAAAGTATGTATTTGAGAAGACTGTAGGCGATTTAAAAGTTTACAAGCAATAATATAATATTAAAATATATTTTTCAGAAAATATTAATGACCCCATTTTATAGTCCAAAATACTAATTAAAATACATCAGCATACAGCAAGAATGATCACTTTATGATATTTTTAATGTTCATATTATCAATACAGGCTTTAAAAAGTTTTAGCTTTAGTATACAGTTATATCATTTTAATTTTTAGAACTACTTTCCAAAATGAATTTTGAATTATACTTCATTGGTCTACCAATATAAAGTCTCAAAATCTCAAAAATTAGGAAAACATATAATTTTAATTAATTACATTGCCTCCTTTCACTTTTAGGTACATCAGTTTGGACAATTTTTTTTTCTTTTAGGCGGAGTTTTGCTCTTGTTGCCCAGGCTGGAGTGCAATGGCACGATCCGGGCTCACCGCAACCTATGCTTCCCACATTCAAGTGATTCTCCTGCTTCAGCCTCTGGTGTAGCTGGGATTACAGGCATGCACCAGCAGGCACTGCTAATTTTTTGTATTTTTAGTAGAGTCGGGGTTTCTCCATGCTGATCCAGCTAGTCTCTAACTCCCAACCTCAGGTGATCCGCCCGCCTCTGCCTCCCAAAGTTCTGGGATTACAAGTGTAAGCCACCACGGCTGGCCTGGACAAAATATATGGTCATCATAATATTGGCATCGTAGGTGGAAACACCTAACTCAATTCTTTTGTTTCCTTCATTACAGAGGGACTTATATTAGAAGAACACTCTTAAGGTCTGTCTTTTTAGTTCCTCCTGTGGAGATAGCAATCATTTATCTGATTGGTCAGTTTGGTACGCGCAGTCTTGCGTGTGACAGCTTCTTCGTTCCGAAAGCCTTAGGCGGAAACTGCTCACAGGAAGTGCCGTTTTACCCAACCCCTCCAGGCAGTAAAACGGAAAAAGTCGGAATTTGCCTCTGCGCCATCTTCTTTTGGCTGTTACTTGTGATGTTCTTGGTAAGTTTGTCTAATTCTGGGGTTCAGTATCAGTAAACTGAAAATTATAAGCCACGATCTTCATTTGTTGTTCTAACAGTTATCAGGAAATATTTTGGATTTTTTTTTGGGCCACTTTACTTCTTTTGTTTCATTTCTCCCAGAGGGAATGGAAAGACGTTACATTTTGGACCTTCCTCTTACTCCGACATCTAGAACGTGGGATGGGAGTAAAAAGAACATGAAAAGGAGATGAATTCCATGTTGCAGAGTGATTTGTGTAGTTTTACCTTAGGGCATGGCTAAAGTGGGGAGTGTTACACCCTGGCAGAATTGGTGGTCTAGGCCCTGATCACATACGTTCAGCTGCAGTGGCAATTTTGCCCACAGGAGAGTGACTGTTTTTATATGAGCAAGTTTGCATACCTTGGGCTGTAAGCAAAAGCCAACAAGCTTTGAGGGATTCAGCAAACAAAATCTGACCAGGGGTGGTGAGGTATCCCTATTAAACCGGTCTTGGTCAAGTGATTATTGCTGCTTGGCTTTGAAATCTGTAGACGCAGTTTTTCCTAAGTAGCGTCGACGGAGAGAAGGGTTTGACTATTGAGTCTTTCTGTGTATGAGCCTAATAGGTCTTAAAGTGTTTGTAGTATGGCCACTGTTATTTGCAGGAAATGTTTAGTGCCAGGCGTACATAGAGGGCATAGAAAGTCTGCTCAAATTCTGATCTTTTATACTGTTTTGACTCCTCTTCAGAGAGGAGAGAGGGAAGTTTGGAGTGACAGATCTTAGAGTTCTGTGACTTGGCCTATAGATATAAAAGTTGTTTCTATTTTTTGATCTCAGGGTGGCTTTGAATTTAACAATTGTATGTACTCAGGTCATAACATTTGATCTTTGAGGTCCACACTGTGACTTCACCCGCAAGATGTGCATATGGATATCAAATTAGGAGATGGATTAAAAGGGAATGGGAACCCTTCCTGTAAAGAGCATATACCTTCTTCATAAATTGAGATGAGAAACCATTCAATACAATTATTACAAAAACAGTGACTGAGAAAAAAAATTTAAAAGTCTCATGATTGTAACATCTGGTTCTAAAAATCATTTTTGCTTAGGATTTTTAGGTGCTAGAGTAGTTTAAAATTTATGCTTCATTGTTAATAGAGAGCAGTGGAAAATGGAAACAAGAATAAAATAAGTTAGAGCTGGAGAAAAAAGTTTTTAGGAGAAAATTTGGGAAATTAGGACACCAGCTTAAGAGAAATGGTGTATAAAATGAGATTGAAGTTAAAGTGGACATCTATAATAGGGAAATAGAGATTCAAGGGAATCTAAATGTTGTATATCACAGGATTGGTAAAAGAAGAGATGTTTAGTAGTTACTAGATTGAGATAAGGACCCGAGTCTCAAATTAATCAAAAAGAGAAAGACGCAAGATCTCAAATGGAATGATTCCTTCAAAGAGAGTCAAGAAATAGGAAACTATTAAGAAGTCACAGTTCAGGGACGACGTTAAAGGCAGTTAGAACTAAGACTAGGAAAATCTGTTGAACTCACAAAGTATCATTAGGTGATTTTCAGGATTATGTGTTACGGAAATGATAAGCATTCTGATGAGGCTGCAACCAAGAATATTTTCACGTCCCCTTCTTCCTCTAGAAGACATTCAGCTCTGGGTTCTAAGAACACAGTGTACTTTGGCATAACTGTTGTAGGGTTTGGGAGTGTGGTTGTGTTTAAATTTCATAGGTGTGGGACAGTTTTGTTAAATATATGTATTCTTTTATTATTGTTTTTAAACCATACATTTGTAAAGTTAAAGCAGATGGAAAAAAGTAAATTTGACAAATCTTACTTATTCATATGTTTGTTTACCCATGCCTGCAGGGTCTATTTATTTAGTTGTCTGTTACTTTATTTTAGAAAAAATAAACTTGTACAATACTTAAGTGTCCAAATACAGTTCTATGTACTTTGCAAATATTAACTCATTTATATCTTGTATCAACTCTCTGTGGTAAGAATTCCTATACTTCCCATTTTAAAAATAGGCTCAAAAAGGTTTTAATTTGGAAGTGGCAGAAACAGACCTAGGCAGTCTGGCTTTAGAGTCATAAGTAGGTAGGTAATCCATTTAGTAGGTTGGTAATCCATTTGGTAGGTTCTGCCATACTGTGTATACCTAATGTGCTGTCTTTTAAAATGCAAATGCATACAAATATGAATCTATATTTATGTTTCCTTTTTTCTACAATAGATAGCAAACTTTACACACTGCTCTGTACCTCCATTTTTTTTTTTTTGGTCAACTGCATATTTTCAGTATGTGGAAACTTTTTCTTGTTGCATGAAATTAATATTTTGTGATGTGAATGTATCATAGTTTCCTGTTAATGGATGCTTGCATGTATGAATTCCTAAACAGAATACTTGATCAAAAGATAAATGCATAAGTAATGTTGTGTATTACCAAATTTCTCCCTATATGTGTTGTACCATTTTGCATTCTGCTTATGGTGTGAGATCTGTTTCATTAATAGAGTATTATGAAAATTTGTATTCTTGACAATCTGATAAGTGAAAAATATTATCTTAGTGTTGTTTTAACTTGTAGTTATTATTTAATAAGGATATATGAATGAGTTTCATATCTTTGCATTTCTTTAAAGGCCGTTTCTTTTTTAACTTTTAATTTCTGGTTTATTACTGTGAAAAACTGATTTTAAATTCTTCCTAAGAAAACAAGCCAGATTTTCCTTAAGATCCCACTGGTTATTGACTATATGATTTAGTTAAAAAATTTATTTATTATGCTTTAAGTTCTGGAGTACATCTGCAGATTGTGCAGGTTTATTTTTCTGTGAAGTGATTCTCATTTTCTTTGACAATTTTTAGGAAGTTATTAGTGTTATCTCCATTTGAATTCTAGCTGCTTTTTACATGATGGATCTTTTGCCTATGATGTGAGTTTCAAATATTTTTTCTGAAGTGTGTCATTTGTCTTTTGACCCTGGTTTTTCTTTCAATGTAGTACAATTTATCAGTATTTCCTTCTGTATGTAATGGGTTTTAGTCATTTAAAATGTCTTTTTCACTCAGATATAATGAATTTGTGTGTTTTCGTTTAGTACTTCATGGTGTCATATTTCCTTTTCTTCGTACATTTAAATCTTTGATTCAGTTTTAGTTTATCAGGGTTGTAGGAATATGGTGGAGATACAGCTCATCTTTTTGCAGATGATTATTCTTTGAACCCTTAATAATGTAGCTAGGAAAAATTTGTCTTTGATGTGACATAATTTCTGAATCCCTGGAGGAACCACAGTCATGCATTGCTGAACAAAGATATATGTTCTGAAAAATGCATCATTTGGTGATTTCATCTTGTACAAACATCATAGAGTGTACTTACACAAACCTAGATTGTGTAGCTTACCACACACATAGGCTATGTGGTATAGCTGATCACTCCTAGACTACTGACCTGTACATGATGTTACTTTACTGAATGCTGAAGGTCCTTGTAACACAGCGGTCAGTATCTGTATAGTTAAATGTATATAAACATAGCAAAGGAACAGCAAAAATACTGTATGAGATAAAAAATGATACAATGAGGAGTATACAGGACTAAAAGTTGTTCTGAGTAAGGCAGTGAGTGTGAGTAGTGAGTGAATGTGAAGGCCTAGAACATTACGGTATACTACTGTTCACTTCATAAACCCTGTAAACTTAGGCTACACTAAATTTATTTTAAAAATTAGGTAATTGTGCTACAATGTTACAGGTGCTACAATGTTACAGGTACTACAATGTTACTACAATGTTACAGGTGCTACAATGTTACAGGTACTACAATGTTACTAGGTGACATGAATTTTTCAGCTCCATTTTAATATTACAGGACAGTCCATCATTGACTGAAATACTATGTGGCATGACTGTATGCCCATTCCAGGTATTAGGAATGCCTCTGAGAGGTGGCAGAAGAAGAAATTCATCATGATGTTTTATTGACTTTTACCTAAGCATTCTGATTTGAACATTTCCAAGATGTAGCTCATAAGGTTATGAAAATTTGATTATAAACTATAATTCCTTTGAGTATTAATGGCCTTTCATTTGAATTTCCAAGGTGATTTAATTTTTCGGCTTAAATTTATTCTTGGGAATTTAATAATTAAAAGGGCTTATTTTCAAATTTGGCACGTCTCTATAATGTTAGAATTGTATTCTTGGTATTTCTTAAGTTGTTTGACCTCATTGTTGGACCGCTGATGTGTTATGTTAGATATATACTTGTCATATTTTCGATTAGATGTAGAATAGAAATCAGTTTTCAGCTTTAGATATAGAATGACTACAGCTTTTTTATTTTTATTTTTTTTGAGACAGCGTCTCCCTCTGTCACCCACCCCAGAGTGCAGTGGTGTGATCTGAGCCCACTGCAACCTCTGCCTCTCCAGTTCAGAGTTCAAGTGATTCTTGTACCTCGGACTCCTGAGTAGCTGGAATTAGGGGCATGCATCACCACACCTGGCTAATTTCTGTATTTTTAGTAGAGATGAGGTCTTGCCATATTGGCCAGGCTCTAGAATGACTACAGATTTAATTTAATTAATGTTGTTTTGAGCTACTTTGGAGAATTCTGGGTTCAAAAATCTTAACTGCTAACAGTGGTCTCAGAATGATACCTAAAGTCATAGATGGTGTAGTTGACTCATGAAATGGAAGAAGCAGTGTTTTGAGGCTGCTGATTCCCTTCTCTGAAGGAGAGCCACTTCAGTTGACCATAAGCTTAATGATTAAGTCCAGTGGTTTAGTCAAACAAAAATGCTGCAGATTATTAGTATATGGAAGGTATTATAGAATGCTTTCTTTCCATTTCTGATGTTTCCTTTTATGTGGAAGATCCACTGTTGTAACATGTTTGATCTCTTGACCTAACTTTTATGTGAGTAGTTAAGTGAGTTATGTGATTATCAATGTTAGAAGAAACTAGAACACCATCCTCCTTTTGTTCTTTGGATACAGCTGTCCTCTGAGAGTTGCTCTGCTCTTCCATTTTGCAGGGGTAAGAGACGGACTCTCCTCATACTGTGTGCTGAGATTGAGTGGGAAGATTGTGTAATATTGGAAAACCTATTGTTCATAGATGTATTAGGTAGAGTTCTCCAGAGGAACAAAACTAATAGGATATATAGAGGTAGATACAGGAATAAGAAGAGATTTGTTAGGGGAATTGTCTAATGCAATTATGGAGGCTGAGAAGTCCCATGATATGTTGTCCCAAGATGGAGAAACAAGAAAGCTGATGGTGTTATTCAGACTAAGTAATTAAATGTAAGAACCAGAGGATCAGATTATTTAACTTCCATTTTAATACCTAAGGCCTGAGGACTGGGGGGCCCACTGATATAAGTCTTGGAATGTGAATGCTGGTGAACCAGAAGCTGCAGTATTTGAGGGCAGGAGAAGATAGACATACTAGCTTAAAGATAGTTGGCTCACCCTTTCTGTGACATTTTGTTCTATTGTATCCCCCAAGAGATTGGCTGACATAAGTCCACATTAGTGAGGGTACATCTTCCTTACTCAGTTTACTGATTCAGATGCTAGTGTCTTTTGGAAACACCCTCACAAACACACCCAGAAATAATCTTTACCAGCTATTTGGGCATCCTTTAGTCCAGTCAAATTGACACAGAAAATTAATCATACAATAGATTACACCGTACTCTCTAAATTTGCTTTACCAGATGCAGAGGTAATACACTGACCTCATGTTAAGACAACTCCTTTGTATCTTCTAATTGCTTAGAACTAGGGTAGGACTGCCAGTTACTGCTTTTTTATAATCCCAACTCCATCAGAGTGGGAAGCCTGTGATGAAGACAGTGGAATGATTCATTGGAAACTTCTGTTGATTGATTATGCCTCATAGCTGAGGTGGGAATTAAGTCAATCATTGAGACAATAACTTTCAATACTGGCTCCAATAGCAATCCATGTTTAATATTCATGTTGAGGCAGTATATGACAAGTTATATTACCGTAAGGTATCACAAATAAACACCCTTTATACCTCCATGTTACATATGCTTTTTCTGAAACCAGAGTAAGAAATCACAGGAAAGTCTGAATTTATAAACAAAGATTGAAGCTTTGTTCTAGGCTAGTATTCAAAGGTGGAAATTATAAGATGTAGAAATAAAGTTATGTTATTATATACCTGAATTTTTAGAACTGCTGAGACTATAAAGATCACATTGTGTTGAGTTTTTAACATTTGTCTGTCTTTTTGGGCTGTGATAACAAAATACCATAAACTAGGAAGCTTATAAGCAACAGTAATTTCTATCATGTAGTCCTGGAGACTGGGAAGTCCAAGATTTAGGTACCAGCAGACTTGATGTCTGGTGAAGGCACCCTTTGCATATAAATGACATCTTCCAACTGTATTCTCACGTGGTAGTAGGGACAAACAAGCCCCATTGGGCCTCTTTTATAAGGGCACTAATTTGATTAATGAGGGTGACCTACCAAAGGTCCATACCTCTTAATATCATCACTGTGGGGGTTAGAATGTCAATAAATAAATTTTGGGGGGAACACAAATATTCAAATCATAGCAGTATTTGTTTTTATTTTATTCTGAATTTGAGGTTCCCTGTACCAGTAACAGATTTCTTAATGAGAAGTAAGACCTCCCTCCTCCTCTGCCACCAGTTCTTAGATTTCTGGTGAGACAGTGAGAGCCAGGTCAGTTGTTGAGACAAGAAGCCAGAATACCCATGTAAGAACAAGAAAAAACAGATTTTCTCTGCTTATTTAAGGGCAAGGAGGCAGCTGTCCACCTCTCTTTCTGCAAGGGTATCCTTGGAAACATAATGGGCCTGATTCCTAACTCCAGCACTTTGGTATGTAAATAAAAATCTCCCCAGGAGCCAGATAGCCCTGTGTGTCAGAGACCTAGAGATGTCTCCAAGCCCTGAGTCTCATTCTTCCTTAAGATATAAATATCTATGCATTTTCTCCTCAGTGCTTTTACCCAGTAACTAAGTAACTATCCCAGTATATAATCTTTTGACTTTGGAAGAGCTAGTTTAATTTTGGATCAGAACAGTTAGCTCCATCATTAGGGAAACAAATTGCTACAGATTTAATCCTTGTGGTTTGTGAAAATGTTTTTATGAGAAATGAAATAAAAGATTCTCTGACTATATAGGGAATATATTTCCATGTTGAAGGAGGCTTGGGCTTTTTATAGGAATACTGAGAAATCTAGGGATGTTCTATTTCTCCACATATCCATTACACGAGTTTTTGTCATTTGCACTTGATAAAACTGTTAACACTATACCTGGAGCATAGCAAGTACTCTACAAATAATAGATTTTATAATAATTATTATATTGTTATACCCGAGTGAGATTAAACAGAAGTGCCATGCTCTGAGTTTGCTGGGAGTCCACTTTTAATGCCAGCAGCTGAGAGTCAGCTGGAGCTCAAACCTCTCGGCCACGAACAAAGGGCGGTCAACAATTTTATACAAGTTTAGGGTCAGGGGGCGGTAAGCAGATTATTACAGAAGCAGAAGGAGCAGGTTAGGGGAAGGGGGAGTACATAACAAAAAAGTGCTACTTAAAGTTGTTTTTTACTCAGGATGTGGGGTAAGCAGTTGCACGGTTGCAAGTACAGGATGTATAGGCCAGTGGGCCCTGTTTCTCAGAAAATTGGCTACAAAGATGCCAGATGTCTCAGACCACAAGCTCTCAGAACAGAATGCCCTACATAGCTCAGGGTGGGCAGCACAGCTCAGGGTGGGCAAAATGGAGTTAGCAGGATTGTTTAAAATGTATTCGTTATAACCAAGCTAGGGTATTTCAATACTTATTGTTATAAGATGTCAAAATGCCTGTGTAATTGTTGCAGAAATAATCATTAAAATGGAAATTAATTTTACATTATTTATGAAATGAATTTCTGGATGAAATTTAAGTTGGATAGAGTCTATCATGAGCCTGAAGACCTACAGAGCAGAATCTACACTTTCTCATGGAAGGCCAACTATTTAGCTCATGACTCACTTTCTCTCATTAGTAAAAAGCACCCCCCACATACATAAATGCACAGATGTCACACACACACACACACACACACACACACACACATACACACATACACCCTCTGTTAAGCCGGTATTCTTTAATTGCATTTAGATTTCCATTCTCTTTAGGGTTTTATTAAAATGGATTTTATGCCTACCTAGGAATTGATACAGAATCTTTATCTTCCTGTAGCTAAACTCAACAGTTACATGATCTCTTACTTACTTGCCTTTCTTAGTTCTTCTTTTGGATTCTAGTTACAAGGTTTCACATTCTTTTTATTTTCTAATACTGTGACACTTTTTCAAATAAATGGATACTGAAATCTAGCTTGAAAAACAAAAACTGCTACAGATGGAATTACTAGCATACAGTACAGTGTAGTATATTTTTAAACTATAGTAGTTGAAAGAGGAGAGGAATCAATACAGGTAGATTGGAGTAACTGGTAATTTTCAGTAGAGGAAAAGGGTAATGAGTTGGACCTGATTTTGTATAATAGGTAAGTAAAGAAGACAGCATATCACCTATGGGAATTTATAAGAACTAAGATAATTTCTTGAACATATTATTTTTTTCTCTACCATAGTAAAATACAGCAATGAATGAATAAGGGGTGATGAATAGCCCCTTCTTTCATGAGTTTACACTATAGTAGGTTTACAGTGCACTGTGTTCGTTGATTAATTATATCAATGAATTTGATAATCTAATTTTATATTTCGGAAATGAAGGCTATATCCAAAAGGGTATTGGGCTAGACTAAAGAGTTCAAATCAGATGCTATGGACACTGTAGCATCAACACAGTTTTTAAACACAGATGTGAAATAATGGGGAACAATATTTTATGAATATTCCTCAATGGTAAATTAAATTGAGCAGACTAGGCACAGTGGCTCATACTTGTAATCCCAGCATTTTGGGAGGCTGAGACCAGTGGATCTCTTGAGCCCAGGAGCTTGATAACAACCTGGGCAACACAGCAAGACCCCATCTCTACAAAAAATAAAAAAAATTAGCCAGGCATGGTGGTGCATGCCTGTAGTCCCAGTTGCTTGGGAGGCTGAGGTGGAAGAATTGCTTGGGCCTGAGAGATTGAGGTTGCAGTGAGCCACGATCACCCAATTGTACTCCAGACTGTGTGACAAAGCAAGACCCTGTCTGAAAAAAAAAATGAATGGCGAGATGGAGAGAAATTTGAATCAGGATGGCCAATTAGGGAAATACTGGAATAATTCAAGAGTAAATGATAAGAACATCTGATATACGTTTGGCTTTTGGAGAAGACAATTCAGAAGAAGAGTCCAAAGTTCTTGTAGACTTGTAGACAAAGTTATGAATTGAATAAAATAAGTAATGCAGAGATAACTTGAGGATTCGGAGAAAATAATATAAATTTGGAAGGGAAGGTGGCAAGGTGGTAATTTTTATGCACATTTAGATATGGCCAATGAGCATATCCAGGAGAAAAGTCACTTTAGACATTGAATATATAGTACTGGGATTCTAGGCAGGAGATACAGTTTCAGACTTCTCCAACCTGAAGGTGACAACAGTCATAAGAATGAATAAGCCCTTTGTGTTGCAAGGCCAAAAGTTAAACTTAGAAGAAGCCCATAGAGAGTAAGAAGGATAAACAGAGAGGTGGAAATCAGAGAACATAGCCAGCATAGTTAGGGAAGCTGAAGAAATAGTAATGTCAAGTTAATGTGGTTAACAATACCAGATTTAATGTGAGGTAATAGAAAATGAGGTCTGCTAAATTCTCCTTAATTTTCTGGCTTAAAGTATTACTCAGGATAGGTATGAAGTGTATAGTGGGGGACCTGATCTCTTGTGTCCATGTAAACATACACTTTAAGCCACTGTCATCCGTTATTGCAAACTGATTTGTCAGATGAATTGGGAATGGGATCTTTAACTTGAGAACTAGAGAGGAAAGAGGGATGGAAGTATGGACAGAGATGGGAAAGCAGTGCTTAGTTGACAGCTTTGGTACCCTGAGAGGTCCATGATACAGAATACTTGAGAGAGAACAATAACAGACTAGTTATTAATTTTGTGTTTTCTGATCATATTGGGAACAATGAAATACCCTTTTTATTAGCAACAATTAAAATGTTGTCTGTTGAATGGAAGTAAAGGAAAGGTGACTCCAAGAAATACAACTTTTCCTGATACTCAAGGGGAGGCACACTTAGCATTCTTCTGAAACAGAAAGAATCCAGCTGAACTGGTGTTGGATTGATATTTTTTGATGTGGGTAAATATGAGAAGAAATCTAGAGAGATACGGATTCCTTTTTTCTTAAGACCTGAGACATGGGTGGTGGTGGGAGAGAAAGGAGTTGGAATCTTTATTTCACAAAAGAGCCAGCAGTTCATGACAGGGCCTTCGGCCTGAGTGACCTATTTTCCCAGACAGTTGCCCCTGTCTTGACCCTGCTGGTTTCTGGTTCTGTTGTCTGTGCCCCTGGGGTGAGGCTAACACAGGACAATTGGGAAGCCAGCCATAGCTTACAAAACAAGCCTTCAATTGTCATTTTAATGGGTATACTATTTCACCTTAATTTAATTCCCCTACCTCCAAGAATATATCTTGTTTTGTAAGTTCACAAGCTGACACATCATCCAGAGAGACTATTTATTTTCCCTATCTTCTTCACACAAAGGCTGAGATTATTCTTGCAATAGTAATCAAGATCTTCTGTCTTTGGGTTGCAAAGAAAATGCATTCAACTGTACTTGAAAGAGAAAATTGAAATTCGGCTTCAGATAATAAAGCACATTCTCCTCTTTCAGTTTTGTCTGTCATATCAGCTGAACTGCATTAACAAAAGCAGAGGATGTCTGTTGCATGCTATTGGCAAAAAATACAGTATTCATTGTCCAAAACTGTGTATGAGGTGTGTTGTAGTCTACTTCTATTAAGGAATCTTGTTCTTTTTTCTTTCTTTTTTTTGTTAATTTTAGCATGGTACAAAATGAACCAGGAAAACAGTCCCCAGAGGAAGATTTTTCCACTAGCTTTAATAGTTGAGCAACTGTGAGTCTTTTAGAAAAATGATCAAATCTTATAGGCTTGCCTATTTTAACAATTTTGCAATGCTGGTGTAATTGTTTTAGGAAATAATTATGTGGACTTATGAGTATGCTTAATGCTGGCTTTAATTATTTATTGCATTTATTGGGTATGTAAGTCCTAAAATTGCCACTGGGTACATCTACCGATGGTATAACTGCTATAGTGATAAAAAACATCTAGAAATAACAGTAGGTTGGTACCTCTGAGATAGAGATTTCCATAAACAAAGAATGCATTGCAGAATTTTCTTTTTCCCCATTAGACCATCTCATGGGCATGCCAGTTGTGAAACCATAGTCGAATTTATGGATACGGAAAGGTAAGAATAAAATATGAGTTTATACTCATGTATACGCATAAATAATTCATTTTAGTCGTCTATATAACAAGAGACCAGGGGCACAAGTCTTGGCAAAATTGTGAAGTAGGAATAGTTTATGTTCAGATACTTGTTGCCTGTGCATTGTGTGTTTAATGATATCACCTTCTCCAGAAGCCTCCTTGATTTTTTTCTCCCCTCCAAATTTATTTATTCTCAAGAAGGAATGAAATTAATCCATACTGAGGTTTAACTGATAATAAAAGTGGTGAACATGCAATAGAAATAACTCTTTGAGACCAATAAGGCTTCAAGTATAATTGTAATTATTTTCTAGCTAAGTAATTTTACTGAATTTCTTCCTTAGGTGATCAGGGTTTGGTGCAAACCGAAGATTATATAAGTTTGAGGGCTTTAAAAAATACAACACAATGTATATAAATTAAGAAACTAAATATGTGTAAATACACAGTAAAATGACAAAAAACTCCAGAAAAACAGATAATTTTTAATTAACTTCCTAATAATACTTACAAAAAAACGTTTATTTTAGGTTTGGGGATACATGTGCAGGTTTATTATATAGGTAGTCATGGGGGTTTGTTGTACAGATTATTTTGTCACCCAGGTACTAAGCCTAGTACCTAATAGTTATTTTTTCTGTTCTTCTTCCTCCTCCCACCCTCCACCCTCAAGTAGTTCCCAGTGTCTGTTGTTCTCTTTGTGTCCATGAGTTCTCGTCATTTAGCTCACACTTATGAGTTAGAACATGGGGTATTTGGTTTTCTGTTCCTGCTTTAGCTTGCTAAGGATAATAGCCTCCAGCCCCAAACATGTTCCTGCAAAAGACATGATCTCATTCTTTTGTATGGCTTCAAGGTATTCTGTGGTGTATATGTACCACATTTTCTTTATGCAATCTGTTATCAGTGGGCGTTTAGGTTGATTGTGTTTTTGCTGTTACAGATAGTGCTGCTGTGAACATTGGCATGCCTGTGTCTTTATAAAATAACGGTTTATATACCTTCAGGTACATACCCAATAATGGGAGTGCTGGGTTAAATGTTAATACTATTTTTAGCTCTTTGAGGAATTACAGCACGCTTTCCACAGTGGTTGAACTAATTTACACTTCCACCAACAGTTGCTCAGCAAAACTCCCAACAATTGCTCGATAACCTCACCAACATCTGTTATTTTTCAACTTTTTAAAAATAGCCATTCTGACTGGTGTGAGATGCTATCTCATTGTAGTTTTGTTTTGCATTTCTCTAATGATCACTCGTATGGACCTTTTTTCACATGCTTCTTGGATGCATGTATGTCTTCTTTTGAAAAGTGATTATGTCTTTTATCTACTTTTTAATGGGGTGGTTTTTTGCTTATAAATTCGTTTAGGTTCCTTAAAGATGCTGGATATTAGACCTTTGTCAGATGAATAGTTCGCAAATATTTTCTCCCATTCTGTGGGTTGTTGTTTATTCTGTTGATGGTTTCTTTTGCTGGGCAGAAGCTCTTAAGTTTAATTAGATCCCACTTGTCAATTTTTGCTTTTGTTGCAGTACTTTTGGTATCTTTGTCATGAAACCTTTGTCATTTCTATGTCCAGGATGGCATTGCCTAGGTTGTCTTCCAGAGTTTTTAGTGTTTTGGGTTTTACATTTAATCTTTAATTAATCTTGAGTTGATTTTTGAATATGATACAAGGAAGGAGTTCAGCTTCTATCTTCCGCATAAAGTTAGACTGTTATCCCAGCACCATTTATTGAATAGCATGTCTTTATTGTTTACTTTTTGACAGGTTTGGTTATTGGTGTGCAGCCTTATTTCTGGGCTGTCTATGCTGTTCAAGTACCATGCTCTTTTGATTACTGTAACCCCATGGTATAGTTTGAAGTCAGGTAATATGATATTTTCAGGTTTGTTCCTTTTGTGTAGGATTACTTCGACTATTTGGGCCCTCTTTTGGTTCCATATAAATTTTTAAATAGTTTTTTTCTAGTTCTGTGAAGAACACTGTTGGTAATTTGACAGGAATAGCATTGAGTCTGTAAATTGCTTTGGGCAGTGTGGTCATTGTAATGATATGCATTCTTCATATTCGTAAGTATGAGATGTTTTTCCATTTGTTTGTCTTCATTAATTTTTTTGAGCAGTGTTTTTATAATTCTCATTGTAGAAATCGTGCACCTTCCTGGTTAGCTGTATTTCTAGGTATTTTATTCTTTTTGTGTCAGATGTGAATGAGATTGAGTTTCTGATTTGGCTTTTGGCTTGGCTGTTTGTGTATAGGATAATTCTTTTTCTTACATTTTTTAGCTATATACTCTTTGAATCTTTTGTGTGACAACATTTTGTATAATTGTCTGTAGAGAGAAGAAAAAGACAATTTTGAGTTTTTTAAAGAAGAATGACTGGTACTTTTTGTTAGGCTGGAAAAGTTTCTTCTGCTTTGCTGCATGCTTTTGGAAATGCCACATCTTTGACTTTGTCCACGGATTATCACTTAGATTGCTTCTTGTCCATTAATAAGCCCTGGAAAACTCTAGAAGTTTGAAATTGCCTTTTCTCTCATTGATGCAATAGCTGCTGCAGCAGCTGGCCCTGCTTGGCCACGTCTTTGTCACTCTGAAAATGAAGGAAAGCCATATGAACAGAACTCATTAATTAATTCAATAATTCATTAACTTATTCAGGCTTGAATGTATTTATTCAACATACATTCAGTGTTTTCCTTCTGCCATTGTGCTGGGTCTAGAGAATAAAGAAATGAAGGAGACATTTCTGCCCTTAGAGAGCTCACAGACTAGTGCAAATGGATATTTTATAACACAATGTGAACAGTTCAGCAGTAAAGTATGTACAAAGGGTATAGCTTATCAGTGGAGGGAATTTCAACTGGCTGGTATAATGGAGACCACTTGTGTAAAATACTATAAAGAAACGAATTTTTATATCCAAGTAAGTTTGAAAGACATATAATATTATATATTCCTCTCAGACATTCACAATGTACTTACCATAATTAAGGCTCTAGGAAGTCCTATACCCACAAAACCTGTTTAGTGGTTTATCTAGGCATTCCTTAACTCCTTTTGTCCATGTGTTAGTCTGTTCTCATGCTACTATGAAGAAATACTTGAAATTGGGTAATTGATAAAGGAAAGAGGTTTAACTGACTCACAGTTTCTTATGGCTGGGGAGATCTCAGGAAACTTACAGTCATGGCAGAAGGCACCTCTTCACAGGGAAGCAGGAGAGGGAAGAATGAAAGCCAAGCAAAGGCGGAAGCCCCTTTTAAAACCATCAGTTATCTTGAGAACTTACTATCGTGAAAATAGCATGGAGGGAATCCCCCTATGATTCAATTATCTCCCACTTGGCCCCTCCTGCAACACGTGAGAATTATGGAAACTACAATTCCAGATGAGATTTGGGTGGGGACACAGCGAAATCATATCAGTCCATGAAAATAATTATTTCCAAAACAACAAAAGTCAAAATAGCTAGTAGTCTGGACATAAAATGACCTATTCCACTTCTTAATTTCTGAAGAGATTGAGGCTACTTTTATTTTCTCTCTTGATAAAGAGTCATTTTTTTCTGATCATGAAAATTTATATGGGGATGAAGGCCATGGGTTTGGGTGAAAGAGTCAAGCATTATTGAGTAAATAACCTTTTCAAGTACCCCAGGCATTATCTTCCATACAAGCTGATGGGGAAGTCCTTAAAGTAACTCACATGCAAAGAATACATGTCACTACATGTTTCAGTTTCTGTATCATGGCCAAGCCAGTACAGACCTCATGTAAAATGTGTCATGAATTTCATCATGGATAATAGAAGTAAAGATACATGACAGTGATCCAAAGGATGTCCATCTATACTGTCTACATATACTATCTTATGTGACATGTCTGATGGACTTACCACACTAACTTTATAAAAACATCAATAAAGTTGAATAAACCATCAGTGTAATACTGCTTTTCTTTTCTTTGTAGTCTATACCGTAATCTATAGCAGTGGTACCAGTAGTCCCAGCAGTTAGTATCAAAGTCAGGAAGACTCACAGGCTATTGTCATTAGCAAGAGGGAATCCTTGATTCCTCTGGGAAGAAAGGTTCACCTTTTCTTTGACATTGATATGTTGATCAGTTTGTTCTGTGGAACCTGTGGGTTGTACTCCAGTATGGTTCTTAGGATTGCCTCTCCTGAAGGACATCCAACAATAGCTAAAAGTAAAATTATCTGAATAGGGTGAAAAAGTAAGGAAATAAATGAATACATAAGATATGTTTTGCACAGAGCTGGACCAAAAGAAACCTACTTAGATCTGAGGGTCATTTTCTCTTCATTGTATCAGAATAGAATGCCTGCAATTTAATTTTGTTTTACAATGCTCACAACCAAGCTTGTCTTGTATGTATTTCCCTGAAACATCTGTTATCTCTTCAGCTTTTTATGAATCCTCTGTTATTGCCTAGTGACACAGGTTTGAAGAGATGGGCAAGAAGCTAAAGTGGGTGAAGGGCTAAACAAACTTACCAAAAATCAGATGACACTGAATTCACTGGTATACTACACATATTTCAAAGGGATGTGGAAACTTCCTTTTGATCTAAGGTAATGTGTTTTCACTAGGGTTCTACAAGACATGGAAACTTTAAGAAGTGTTATTCAAAGTGCATTCTGTTAGATACTTTGTTCAGTAGACTTTTGAAACATCGTTCTCTTACCTTCCCCCCTTGTCTCATTGCTGCTTCCTGTCAGTATTTTTGGCTAGATCTTCTTCATTACAACCTCTAAACGTTGAAGTCTCAGGGCTCTGTCCCTGAACCTTTTCTCTTGTTTAAACATGTTTACTTCCTATATTATGTTTTAATTACCATCTGTATACAGAAGATTCCTCAGGTTCTATTTCTGCCTTGAATCCCTTGAAGTTCAGACTCATATTCAAATGTCTACTGAAATATGATATATACAAATTTGAATACTTTATTCAGTGTGCCAAATCTGTTTCTCCCATAGTATTCTCCAAGTAAACAGTAATATCTAGTTACTTAGGTGAGAAATTTTAACATAATCCCTGTTGTCACTCTTTGGTTGTGACACCTCATCAAAACTGTTGGTTCTACAACTTTTGAAGTTTATTCTGAATATAACCACTCCTCTCCATTTCCACTGTCACCACTTTCATCAAGATCACCATCATCTGTAGCCTAGACTCTTACTTTATCCTTCAACCCCTTGTATTTCATCTTACCTCTATCTAGTTATGTTTTACACATGACCAGAAAGATCCATTTAAAATGTAACTATGCTATTATCCTCTGTGCAAAGTTCTCTAGTGACTTATTGTACTGATTAAAATCCAAAATCCTTATTATCTCCCAAAGCATTCCATTGTCTGTCTCCAGACTAACTATTGTATCTTTCCTTACTGTTCTCCAAGCATTGTTACTGAATACTTTAAGAACACTCTTTCAGAGGTTTTGCACTTTCTAGTCCCTTTGTCTAGAATGCTCTTTATCCAGATGTTCATATCGTTTGTCCTTTCACTTCTTTCATTATTTATTATTAGGAGAAATACCTAATGTAGATGCTGGG
>CAUYLG010066239.1:0-13482 GCA_963573385.1 Cacajao melanocephalus
CGCCGGCCAAAAAAGTCGCGCTGGCGACCCGTGTGGCTCCTCCGCCGGGAATCTCCCAGTCTGTGGGCAACAAAAATTCGTCTGAAAGTGCAGCGTCCACTCGCTCTCTGCGCTTTCACTGGGAGCTACAATCCTGAGCTGTTGTTAATCCGCCATCTTGGATCTCTCCGGATAATTTTATTTTTAAAAGCCACTTTTGTTTTGCAAATGTGTTACTTGTAGTCAAAAGCATCCAAACTGGAATAATACCTTTAGAGGAAGTGGGATGACTTTTATTTCCTAGGAATAAGAATGGAATGTCTTTACTTACATTCCAAGTAAGGGATATTGTAATATGTATTTAGTTCATGCAGGTTTCCAAAACATAAAACTTCTTGGGAGGCATATTAAACTCCATAAAAATCTAGATTCTAGAATTAAGTCTTATTTCTTTGATAACCAGCCTTCCTCCATGCATTCTTAAATTTCAGTTTATCTGACTCTGATAGCTAACTTCAGGTGACTCTCAGCTTGCCAGTTTCAGAATCAGTGGTAGGGCCTGTAGTCATACCCCACAGTTTGATCAACCACATCATAAAACACTCAATAGAAATATTGGCCAACACATTCAAGTGAGAGCCCAGGCCAAAAGCCAAAGTTTCCATCTCTAGATTTAATTATCATTGACTCTAAATATGTATTTGAGGAAAAAGAAGGCCAGCTGGGCAAATCAGAGCCTGTCAATATCAGCTCACTAGCTATATCACAATCATTTTCACATCTTGTATATCAAATTCAGCCAAATCGAAGGGTACAGAAAAAGGAGGCAAGCTGTTTACACAGCACCTTTTGTCTCCCAGACTACAGACTTGTTTTGCTATAGTACAATTGATTCCAGTTTGCATGAAGACAGTGCTTTTTGAAAATATGTAATTTGAGGGATCTGAACAACTGGTATCATGTAGTTTATTGCTAAGTTGTTGAAGCTCAAGGGTTTTAAAAAGGTGCATTGATTTCCTAGGCACAGAGAAAAATTTTGTAGATATCCTTAATAAGAAACAAAAAAGCAAAATATGTTCTGTGTCTGTGCATGTGTGTGAATGAGAGAGAGAGAGAGAGAGAGAGAGAGAGAGAGAGAGAGAAAGAGACAGTGAATGATTTCATTTATTATGGTTTTTACTAGATAGCTGAATAGAAAGAATCATAATAAAGATACTTGAAAGTAGAAAGAACCTCTGTTGCTTAAGTGTAATAGATAAAACATGAAGTGTGCTTCAGGGAAAACAATCAAATCACACTAGAAATGCCTTAAGTGTCTACATGTGTAATGATTCAGCAAGGCCCAATGCGCTAATGACAGGCCATTGCCACATGCCATAATGCTGCAAAGCAAAGCCATTGCTTTACATTGCCCTTATCCAAGTCCATTAAGAAATAATGGTTCTAAGATGAAAGTCTTGTTAGGGTTTCAATGAAAATGTTTGGCACACCATGATGAAAAGTCAACAATCTGCTTTTAACAAGAGACACTGGAAAAATGTTGGTTAACATACCACTGAAAATTAATTCTCCTTAATGGCAGGATGCAACGTAGCTTTTTATAGTTTTTGATCCATGTCATAAATTTGGCTATGACAAAGGGGATATTCCGGCTTTAACTCTCTGGCAAGAACATTAGCTATTTTCCAGTACTAAAAAGTTTGGTCTTTAGTATTCTTTGTAATGCACTAAAGGGCCGGATTTCTATCTTCAGAAGGACAGACTGGGTGTGTTTGAGTATATGTACATACATTCACCTGCATTTGTGAGTGTGTAGTCAATGTGTGTGAGTTGATTGTGAGTAGTTTTCTTTGAGCTTTAGAGAAAGAAAAATATTACAAGTCCCAAGTCCCAGATTATAGTATCATTGTCAGATTTCCAAAAATTGCAAAGCTGAATGAATGAGGAAGGTAACAGCCTTACAAACCACAATGACTTAGTTACTAAATGTCCCTTTCCACTGGATGTTGTTAGAAAAAGTATTTATCATATATATATATATATATATATATATATATATATATAGTGCTTAGCATAATTATAAATTTTCTTATTTTAAGGTTGAGGAGGAATGACGAAGGGGGAAAGTAATCCTCTCATTAGCTCAAAGCAGTGAATTTTGGCTTTGAAACTTATGTTTTAAAAGAGGGTTATCTTGTTCAGAATTTTCATGTAAAGGCCTTTTTTTTTGTAAAATACATACATATATATGTATGTGTATATACAGCCACCCAGCATACACACACACACATATATGTGTATATGTGGCAAATATTAACATCAGTGCCAGACTTGAACATTTTATTCCTAATGCCTTCTCTCATCTCTTCCAGTGAATGAGTGTTTGTTTTGTTTTTCCTTCAACAGTATTGAAAGCAAAAGGAATTTTTTAAATTGCATAACTATAGGAACATTTACTAAAGTAATAATTTTTTATTGCTATAATGGAAGCACATAATTATAACCATAATGTTTAAAGTTTATTGCTGTTTAAAGTTATTCGTTTGGCATTCTTCTTCAACAACAAAAACTTTTAAACTTAAAATAAGCTAATAGATTTGTTTCTTCTATTTTAAATTTCAGTGTGTATCCAATGTCTTAGAGCAGTGATTGGGAAGAAAGAAGTGTGAACTCCATATACAGAAAAAATAATTCACCACCAGAACACCTTAAATATTTTTGATGAATAGGAATGATAGCAGAACAAATTATATTTTAATGCTGCTTCTTTACACTAGTAGTTCTTTTAAAAAATCACTTAGCAGTGGTGGGTGACTTGTTAAATATCCAAATTTCTAAGCCTAGAGTCTGATTCAGTGAGTGTGGGATGAGGTCCAGGAATGTAAATTTAAAACAAAACTTTCTCTTTTTCCCACCCCTAGACACTGATGCCATTGGTCCTTTTCTCAATTTTGAGAAAACGCTGCTTTAGATCTTATGAAAAATTAAGTTTTGAGTTAGACTTATTCATGTCCCAATTGGTTTCCTTGTTAGGGAATATCTTCATACACTCATAGAAAATGTGTGCTCCTTTCAAAGACCATGGAGCCCTCTTCAATGCAAGTATTCCTGTGTTGACCTGACAAGCACCTAAAGAAAATGTTATTAAAAAATTTAAATATCAGAGGGATGATTAAATTAAATTAGCTTCAAGTTTACTTCCAACTTTGACCTTTATTCCATGAGTCTTATATACATTCAGTATTCTTTTTAAAAAAAAAATTAAATATAAGAAAAGAGAAAGGGGATGATAAAGCACTGAGTTGTCTGTTTTGTGTCTTTGATTTTCTCGAACAACATGTGGTTGAGAACTAACATTATACACCTGTTTGTAGTGCCCTCTGATTGAGTGTGGTTGAAATAAGCTGTCTCTTCAGTCACTGCATGCATTTTTTAGTTTATCGGTACTTTAGCAATATATATATATATTTTTAGAGTGCACACATTTTTAGTTTACGTACATAACATGGTGTTATATGTCACATTCTCTTTTGTACTTCCCACTGGCCAATATGACTTTAAAATCAATTTACATTGCAATTCATAATCGATTCCACAGCATCTACCTGCTCCACAATCTCCATACAGTACATCCTTTATGTTGTACCTATTTGTCCACCAAGAGACAAAGGAGTTTTCAGATTTCCTGCAATTCCTTAACACCAAAAATGGTGCTAGGATGAACATCCTCTTACAGATCTCTTGATGGGACTGCAAACATCAATTTCAAGGCATATAAAAGCAAACTTTAACAAAGAGAAATCTTAGTGGGGTTTCAAATTTTCTGTGTGTGTTAGGAACACTGGAAGAAATCAATTTATGATAACCTTATGGAGAATATAGCTTACCCCATGGAATAATTGGTATAATTCACCCATTCTCCCCTGTTGTGCTCTCTAGAGTCAGAAACTGATTTAAACAAAAAGAAAAGAAAAAGAAAAATATTATCTCTTCTTTGCTTTTTCTAAAGCAAACAAAATTAGTAAATCATACCTCCCCCTCTAACCTGCTTAGGTGAACTTGACAAAAAACATAATATTTTTCTCCTGTGATCATTTGAAAAATCAGTCCAAATGTATACAATGATCTGAAGCAAATTTGGAGAATAATTGAATCTTTTTATAAAGTTATTTCACAACAGCACATTTTGAATTTTATATTTAAGACATAGTATTTGAGATTCACATATCTTTTAATAAGGTACATGCTTAAGCCATCAATTCCA
This sequence comes from Cacajao melanocephalus, assembly GCA_963573385.1. Classification (NCBI taxonomy): domain Eukaryota; kingdom Metazoa; phylum Chordata; class Mammalia; order Primates; family Pitheciidae; genus Cacajao; species Cacajao melanocephalus. Next base: position 4,244 of record CAUYLG010066239.1, read on the forward strand.
TTAATAGATCAGTCTGTTGTATTCATATTTATTGAATGAACTCTCACATCCTTGTATTTAATGAAGTGTTACTGTAATTTAATTTGTTTATCTGGTTCCTATTTCTTTATATTTGAAGTCATACTGCCAGCCAACACACAAAAGCTACTGTGCAGAGATCAGCAAATATCTTTAAAACCTTAGCAATTTAAAGGAATCTTTAGAGCACATGTTAGAGATCCTTGGACAGCCCCTGAAAGCATCTCCATGTGGTCATTTCTATTCTTGATTTAATTTCTGCACATTTTAAACAGTTGGTTGCCCAGAATCATGGCTTAAGTGGCATGTCCCAGTAAAATTAGGTTAAAATATGTGGATTTCAACCAACTTGGCAAAAGCATTTTCATTGATTAAGGCTTTCAATGAGACAGCAGAAAACAGCATTTTAAATGAAAGCAAAGATCTGAAAGCACATAGAAAGTCAAGGTGGAAATGAAGTTAAGCATACAAATTGCTACTTAGTATACCACTCCAAAGGAATATTAAATGAGTTAGTAGGGAGATGTAAGGTCATTTAAATATTAATTATTTTGATGATTGAGGACTGATGTAAGTTGTAGGCAGTGCTTCATTGCTGTCGTTCTTTAAAGCAATTATTATGACTCTTACTTTAGCTACAAAACTCTTTTCCACCATAGAAAGCTTATTCCAAAGCAGTAAGTATAAGTGAGTAGGCATAAATAAAGCTATTCTGGTGTCGGTGGAGGCCCAGCCTTACCTGTCTGAACTCATCCCTCACAACCCAACCCCTCTTAGGAAGTTTTTAGGCTCCATGAGAACCCTTTTGGAAAACACTGATTCAAAAAGTAAAGACCATAAAGGAGATGTAAATGCAACCAACCCTTGTGCCTGCTTGCACTGATTAAAAACAAAATGAGTATCATTGAGTTTAAGAGTAGGAGGTGAAAGGTTGTTTCTCTGTCTTTGAGTTGGATGCAAGCTCTACAAGTTTCCTGAGTTAACTGCACTTGCATGGCACATTTTTTTTCATTATGCTCCTGTCCCCACCACTGGGTCAGGCACAAAATGAGCACACAATACTCTTAATAGAATTTGTTGTGCATCATATAAGTAACCTTGACAGAGAAAGCATTAACAACTATTAAATACAGTGACTATTTTCTCACTTAATCTTCATTATCCTCTCAGGTATATGGATTTTATCCCATTCTACAGGTGAGGACACTGCAGTCTGAGAGGGGCAAAATGCTTATGGTAACATTTCTTATCACAACAATGTTGAATATTCAAGAATATAGAATATCCCTCTTTGTGTTTGCACTCTAATTCATGAGCAAAATACTAAATGTGTTTAAATTTTGGGAACCTTTAAAAGTAGGTTTTATGATTGGAATTTGTATGAAAAAAAAACATAGGAATCACAAAGGAAAACAATATTTTATTGGCTTATTCAAAAAACAATAGTTATTTTCAAAGGGAAACAACAGATAAACATTGTTTACATAAGGGTAATTCAACATTACTTGGCTGCACTCATGTTTGTTGATAAAGCTGAAATGAACTTTCACTGAAATATACTTTGAAGCCCAGCTCTGGCCTGGTTCCAAGGGTGGAGTGAAGGAGAATTTGGCCAGCAGCTGGTCCCAATTGTATTCAGGATCCTATGCTAAGCACAGAAGACACCACATTTCCTTTGGAAAGCAAGGCCTCTTCCCTACTGTTTGTAACACCTTCTAAATTTTCTTCTGCTCTCAGATAAGCAGCAGGAGGAACAAGGGCTAGGATAGCCCTGTTTAAAGATCTTACAATTAATGTGTTATTAGAGTGTACTTCCTTGATACTAACTTGATATCCATGTTCTTAATTAGGCCAGAGAAACTCACTGTCACTGGTGTTATTCTCACAGTCATCTCTAGAGACCAGTTGGTTTTGGATAGGGCTAGCTTTAGACACACTACACAGATGTGTAATATCTACACAAATGTCTGCGCAATGTCCAGTTTCAATTAGCTGGATGACAGAGCTCCAGAGTTCTGACTTTCCTCTCATATTCAACAGAAATTCTGATAATCTGTATATATAGTTTGAACATATATATTGTGAATCTCTAAGAAAAGTGTAACAAATGTATATATACAAACTATATATTCTGTATACAGAAATATACAAACACTGTATATTTGATCTCTGAATTCTAGAGGCCATTGGTGACTTATTTAATGTTTTAGTTGGGTGGGTGTTGTAAGGAAGCTAATCAATGAATAAACCAGAGTGGAAAGATGTTTAATCTGATCTCTTTTCTATAGTGGTTCTCAATCTTGGTTGCATGATAGGATTATATGGCAAGCTTTAAAAAATACTGGTTCTCAGGCCTGTACCACATTGATTGCATCAAATCTCTGTAGATGAGCTATGGCAATTTTCAAAAGTTATCTGCTGCTGCCAGGGTTGAGAATTATTGAGCTAAGTGAATATTTCTATTAAAAAAGCAATGTTATATTGTATCTTTAGAATTTCAAAATATAGGAGTATATTTATCTAAAAATAGATAGGACTGCTAATCCATATTGAGTTTAAGCAAAGTTATATTGTATCTTTAGAATTTCAAAATATAGGAGTTTATCTAAAAATAGATAGGACTGCTAATCTATATTGAGTTTAAACTCACCGATGACGTTAAGATCTTCATGTACAGACCATGTAGTGTATTTTAAGCTCACCCTTTATAACCTTACTGAACAAAGTGTGATTCAAAGGTCTGAGAGCTTGTTAGAAATGCACAATCTCAGGCCACATGACAGAATCATTGAATGTAAAATGTGTCTTTTAACAAGACTCTTTAGGGAGGTTTTCATGCACTTTCAAGTTTGGAAAGGATCGATATACAATTTCAGCTTTTGGAAAATCTTTTGAAGTTAGTGGATCATTGTTTTTTGATCCAATAATATGTTAGAAAATGAACCAAGCATGGAGTTAAGGAAGGGATAGAGGACATTTACCCAGTGTGTAAGAGGTCATCCAAATGGAAGCTTTCTCAAGATGATTCATAGGACTTCATTTCAGTCGTTAATTCTTTTCATCTGACACCTAGTTTCATTTCCTAATGAACATGCTATCTTTTCACATATGCTTTCTTTCTTTGGCACTACACTGAATTTTTCATCCTATGTAAGAAAATTGCAACCAAAGGTGATAGAGGCAAATATCGAGGGATGAGGGAATTTGGTGATTGGCAACTGGTGACTTAGAGTCTTAGGCAACAGAATATTGAGTTTCCAACACGCTTCATAGTACAGCAACCAGGGTTACAGTGAATCTAAGCAAAACATCTTTAACTTATATGTGTCTGTGTGATTAGTCTGCCTCTCTTCAGGGCTTAGTTTAATTATTCTTGTGTTTCTCTTCAATCTCACCTTACCCTTCTTCGTAACTGGGGACAGGTTGGAGAGAAGCGGGCAGATAAACTTCCCCTAGAAGACCTAGGGATACTTGTTAACCTTAAAATGCACATTCCTGGTAAGACTTTTGCTGCATAACCCTTTGGTGCTTAGAAAAGCAGGGACTCTAGTCTGACTACTCATCCGTTGCCATTTGGAGTATGTTCCCAATAAATCAGAGTTTCTTTCTTTCTCAAATCCTGTCCTCTTTCTAAACGTCCTCCAAAAGAGCTAACACTTAAAAAAATAGCTAACTATTATTGCATATTTTACATTTATCAGGAACTGAGTAGCTATTACTTAATTCATTCAGTTTCCACAAGAAAACTGTAAGGGCACTGAAACAGAGTTTTGTTTTTGTTTTTAAATAATTTTTTAGAACAATTTTAGATTTACAGAAAATTGCAAAGATCTTACAGAGAGTTCGCATATGCCACATGTCCAAGGGTATTAGTAATATTATTATTAACACCTTACATTAGTATGGTTACAATTAAGAAATCAATATTAATACATTATTATTTATTATTAACTGAAGTCCATACTTTTTCAGATTTCATTAATTCTTAATGTCTTTTTACAGTTTCTAGCATGAGATTTTTAAAGTAATTTCCAACAGTAGTTGACAGATCTTGTATTCCAGCTCTAACTCCAGAGGCCCAAACTTTTGAGTGCCCAAACTTTATAATGCCTTGTGAGAGGAAGCTATAGCCTTTAAATCAGATATCTCAATTAGAAACTGTATCAATTAAAAGCAGGAAAAAGAGCTCTTTGCTGTAGTTCTAGAAAAGCTAGTACAATCTGAGGAATAATCCTGATGGTGTGGAAAGCCCATATGTGGGGTTGTGGTCAAACAGATCAAGTCTGTCTTCATCATTTATAAAAAGTTAGGCCTCAGTGTCTGAAAAATGGGCATAATAACATTTAGGGCTATTGGGAGGAGTTTTGTAAAGGGAAAGGAACTGAGATTTTTGTAAAACAGATTTTTGTAAAGGGGAAGATATTCATTGAGTATCTTCGATATGTCTGATGCTAAACTACTGAAGCAATATTGATTTCATTTTCTTTCTCTCTTGCATATACCATACCTGTAGTCATCTACACTTACTATCTGTAAAGAGACATTTAATTATTATAACGTGATGAGATGTAGCGATGGCCTCACAAGGGAAAACTGTGATATTTTTCTTTGTGCTAAGGAAGTTTGATGGCTCATCTTATTGCATGACTGCATGTCACTAGTTTTATGATGGCGTCACAAGATTAGACCCAAATGAGCATTTAAGGCCAGTCCCCTTCTAATTTTTTTTTTTTTTTCAGACTGAGTCTCACTCTGTCACCCAGGCTGGAGTGCAGTGGTTTGATCTTGGGTCACTGTAACCTCCACCTCCCAGATTCAAGCAATTCTTCTCCCTCAGCCTCCCTGGTAGCTAGGACTACAGGTGTCCGCCATCATGCTTGGCTAATTTTTGTATTTTTAGTAGATACGGGGTTTCACCATATTAGACAGGCTGGTCTCGAACTCCTGACCTTGTGATCTGCCTGCCTCGGCCTCCCAAAGTGCTGGGATTACAGGCGTGAGCCACCATACCCGACCCCCTTATATTTTCATAATGTGCTCTCTCCCTATCTCAGTTTCAGGATATTCAAATAACTTGATACAAAACCCCCAAAGAGTGATTTTATTTACCAGGATGAACATAATATTTTGAGGCTTTTTTTTTTAAAAGAGTTTGTCTGGTTTTCCAGAAGTGTTGGCTCGAGGGTGTTCCTACTGCTTCCTGGTGCACGCAATGGCATCAGTGACAGGGAGTTCATCTTTTCGACACAGAACATGGCTTTGGCAGAATGGCAAAATGTCTGTCCAGCCAGGAGAGAACATTCACACACTCATTCATGTTACTCCACCCACATCCAAGTCTGATTCTGGAAGCTGCCTTCAGAGTTGTCATCATGTTCCAGTGTGGATACTGGGGATCAGATAATGCATATTCAGCAGTGCTGCAAGCCTAAAAAGTTGTTCTTCCTTTGCTGTCCTGTCACTTTCTTTCCTTTTTTACCTCATCATGCTTCAACATTTCTCAATACGTCTATGCTATGAGTGTGTTAGGATAGGGCTTTAAAAATGAGATATTTTGAACTTTGTTCCAGCACAGCCCCCTCATTGACTATAAAAGGCATAGTTTCATTTAAATGCATATATAATAAAATTTTAAAAACTTTTTTTAAAAAATGAATATAAATAGAAGCTAAATTTAGAAATTCTGAGTTCTTTCCCACTTAGGACACCAACTATTTCATTTTCCACATGAAAGGAAACACATCTGAATCATACATCAATGAATTAAAAAAATCAAATTTTTTAACATAGGCCTCAAAAGGCACCATAAGAAGTTGTGACATTAATTCAGAAATACCTAAACCGTTTCAAATAATGTTGTCGAAAATCTCCAGAAAAGAGATTTTATGACTTTCTGTAAAGTCGTCTATTTTCTTAAATCCTTCCTGTCTCCTGTTCATACCTCAGGGGAAATAGAGGATTATCATTTCCCATTAACATCCCAACAAGCTGACACCAGCTCCATAAGAGGATACGTCACTCCCACAAGATCTGACTGCCACTGTGAGTCAAGATGAATAAGAATAGGCCAAGAATACCTTTGCCTCTGGGTAGCACTATAGCCTGTGGTGGCCAGGAATGTGTGCTCTAGATGTACACAAAATGAATTGTTTGGTTCTGCTATGGCTTTGGAAAATTACTTATTCTATTTGTAGGTTTCATCATCTTTAATTGAAGTAATAATACTACCCACCTCATCAAGCTGTGACGGATGAATGAATACATTTTAAGGGGTTAAAGATATGTTTGCTAGATGGGATTATTATTATCTACTCTGCTAGACTCTATGCTTCCAGAGATATTTTAAATATTTAGTCTGACACATCATTCATAGGCCATTATTATTCCCATTTTATGAATGAAGGAACTGGACAAAGTGGGATTAGAAACTTGTCCAAGAAGGTATCATTAAACAGTCACAGAACTCAGAGCTGAGAGTTGAACTCAAAGACTGACCTCATTTCAAAGCTCATTTCACCATTCTGCCTGCATCATGAGGCAATTATCTTCTCTTCCTAGAAAGGATACCTTGAAGGTCATCTCACATACCCTATGGACATGGTATAATTTTCATTTATAATAATTTGAACTTTTTTTTTTTCCTCTTACTTTGAGACAGAGTCTTGCTCTGTTACCCAGGCTGGAGTGCAGTGGTGTAATGTCGGCTCACTGCAACCCCTTCCTCCCAGGTTCAAGTGATTCTCCTGCCTCAGCCTCCTGAGTAGCAGGGATTACAGGCATGTGCTACCAGGCCCGGCTAAATTTTGCATTTTTAGTAGAGATAGGGTTTCACAGTGTTGGCCAGGCTGGTCTGGAGCTCCTGACCTCAGGTGATCTGCCCTCCTCAGCTTCCCAGAGTGCTGGGATTGCAGGTGTGAGCCACTGTGCCCAGCTCTGTTTAACTCAACTGAATTTTTCAGTGAGCAATTTAGACATTTTTCCAAGAATGTATAAAGTGCCTTGAAGTGAAAATCAATTTTTAGGCCTCTTTGTTTGGTTTTCTCTGTTTATTCATATATTTATTTATTCAGCAGGTACTTATTGAAAGCTACCATGTATACAATGTTGAAGGTAAAATGCATATCAAAAACTGTTACTGCTGACTGCCACTTACCTTAAGGTATTATCTAAGTAGAAGAGGTGAGACAACTCCTCATTCAATGTATGAAAAAATATGTAACATCTTATAAATAACTACTAACTTGAGTGTCACAGGAAAGAAAATGCTGTGTAAACTTGGATAACTTTAGATAGCTCAGTGAAAAATGTAATTCTTGAGCTAGGAATAAATAATGGAGAGAATTTGCTTATAACATAGAAAGCATTCCAGAGCAATGATACAGCGTGAGGGAAGGAGTGCAAGTACAATTAAAAATGGCTTATTTGGGAAAAAAAAATGAGGAAACAGTCTCATTTGAACAAAAAACTATATACAGAAGACTTGGGAGCTGAAATAAGAAAGACTATTTAAAGATTATATTGTGCCCCCAACCTTGGATAATACATTGAGATGTTTTGATTTTATCAAATAGGCATTTTAACTGCCAGAAAACAATGGAGTCATGTTGTCAGTGAATGGCAAAATTCTATGACCAGCCAAATCTATTTATGTTCAAGATGAACAGATTGACCTTATCAGGTATGCAAGGGGTTAGGAAAGATGTCACCCACAAACTTTCATGGTAAAGATGACTCACATTATCACAAAAACTCACCCAAAGAGTTCTTCTCCTGTAGTATTCAACTCTTGGATCAGTAATGAGACACAGAAAGAATTCAAGTGATATTATCCTAATTATAAAACAGATGCTTAGTAATTTTTTTTTTTTGCTGTGGTTACAATATATTTTAATAATAAAAAAGAAATGACAACTTCTATAAGAAGGATGCAGAGTATCCAAATTGCTAACAAAAATTGCAAGGAAAACATGACCTAAAAGCAAAAGATAGAAGACAAAACACACTGAAAAACAGAACAAAAAAAACCTAGAAAGCAATGAGGATGACAGCATTGAAACTAAACTTTGATATTAGTTTAAAAAATATATGAATGTTAAATTTCTCTGTATAAATTTGACAAAACATAAAAATCTAGTATTTTCTATTTTATTTATTTATTTATTTTTTAGAGACAGTGTCTCACTCTGTTGCTCAGGTTGGAGTGCAGATGTGCCATCATAGCTCTTCGCAGCCTCCAACTCCTGGGCTCCATTGAGCCTCCTACCTCAGTTTCTGGAGTAGCTAGGACTACAGGCATGCACCATCACCACATGTGGCTATTAATTTTATTTTTTTTTTGTAGGGACAGTCTCATTATATTGCTCAGGGTGGTCTTAAACCCCTAGGCCCAAGCAATCCTCCAACCTGGTCTCTCAAAGTGCTGGGATTGTAGGCACCAGCCACTGTACCAGGCCAATTTGCCTTTTAAAAAATATATTCATAAAAGAATGATAGATATGGTTTAAAAATAAAAGGACGGACAGGTAAAACAACCAAAAGAAAATAGACTGGCATCATTAAGATCACTCAAAGAAATATAGTACAAATAATTAATAAGAAAAGGCCAGAGAGAGATCCAAGATGGTGGATTAACAACAGCTCAGGAATGTAGCTCCCAGTGAAAGCACAGAGAGCGAGTGGATGCTGCACTTTCAGACGAATTTCTGTTGCCCACAAACTGGGAGCTACCCAGCGGAGGAGCCACACAGGTTGCCAGTGTGACTCTTTTGGCCGGCATGGCGCTGCGCTTCTCGGTGCAGAGTATACGGGACTGGGTGCCGTTTGAGTCGGGCTTAGCTGGTCCCATCCCCACAAGGAGAACAGCAATTGGAAGCGCTGAGGACTGAGAGTTTCACAGGAAGGACAGCTGAACCTGGGAAGGCCTAGCTCTGTGGGGAAAGGGCGTCCACCAAAGGAAAACTAAGAAACAGAAAAAACTTCATCATCAACAAGCCGGACGTCCACTCAGACCCAATCTGAAAGTCGGCAATTACAAAGACGACAGGTGGATAAATCCACAAAAATGGGAAGAAACCAGTGCCAAAAGGCTGAGAACACCCAAAATCAGAATGCCTCTCCTCCTACAGGGGATCACAGCTCCTCATCAGCAAGAGAACAAGGCCTGACAGAGAATGAGTGCAATGAACTGACAGAATCAGGCTTCAGAAGGTGGATAATAAGAA
>CAUYLG010066241.1:0-16844 GCA_963573385.1 Cacajao melanocephalus
CTTTTAGCTCACAGAAGTTTCTTATTATCCACCTTCTGAAGCCTGATTCTGTCAGTTTGTCACACTCATTCTCTGTCATGCCTTGTTCTCTTGCTGATGAGGAGCTGCGATCCCCTGTAGGAGGAGAGGCATTCTGATTTCAGGTGTTCTCAGCCTTTTTGCACTGGTTTCTTCCCGTTTTTGTGGATTTATCCACCTGTCGTCTTTGTAATTGCCGACTTTCAGATTGGGTCTGAGTGGACGTCTGGCTTGTTGGTGATGAAGTTTCTTCTGTTTCTTAGTTTTCTTACGGCAGACGCCCTTTCCCCGCAGAGCTAGGCTTTCCTGGGTTCAGCTGTGCTTACTGTGAAACTCTCAGTCCTCAGCGCTTCCAATTGCTGTTCTTGTGGGGATGGGACCAGCCGAGCCTGACTCAAAGGGCACCCAGTCGCATATACTCCACACTGAGAAGCGCCACGCCGTGCTGGGGCGCCGGCAAAACAGCTGTGCCGGCCAAAAGAGTCGTGCTGGCGACCTGAGTGGCTCCTCCGTTGGGTAGCTCCCAGTTTGTGGGCAACAGAAATTCGTCTGAAATTGCGGTGTCCATAGGCTCTCTGCGCTTTCCTTGGGAGCTACAATCCTGAGCTGTTGTTAATCGGCCATCTTGGATCTCTCCTGTGAATTTCTTAAAGGTAAAACCTTTTCAATTTGTTTCAAATGCAGGTTTTTTTTTCCTAATTAATGTAAAGCAAAACAGGAAGAAAATATGCCCTGAAAATGGCTTTATCTTAACAAACTAAAGCAACTTAGAATAAATGGACATCTTGCTGCTGCTGACAGTTTTCTAAAAACCTGATGTATCATCTGTCAGTGGAGAGGCTTAAGAGGGAAAAATAGTGAGGGAAAGGGAGAGCTATTAGAAATATGCAGATCACTTGAAAATTAGGTAATAATGGAAAATGCCAAGAAGAGTTTTTTTTTTTTTTTTTTTTTTTAGTTTGTTGTTATTACAGGTTATTTTTTGAGACAAGGTGCTCTTTAGCTTTGAGACTAATAAATTTTGGTTTGAAAAAGAGAGTGAGTTGAAACTTGCCTAGAGATTAATTTTAGGAGGACTCTGAGGAAACCATATTGGCAGCGAATATGTGGTGACAAAATGAGAAACACTTCAACAGAAGATGAAACAAATTATTAACTGATGTATTACCCATCCAAGCAGAAACAGCCACTTAGATCTAAGACTCTAAACTTTCCTCTCAAATCTAGAATGTCTTGATGGAAAGGTGGGAGATAAGGAGCTTATTAATAGCAAAATAAACTTGGATTTTGAGTTTATTTGTCCCTGTTCTACTCATACCCATGAAAATTAGATGTAGATTTAATAAGTGAGTCTCTCTCTTACTCTTTTCTTTTTTTGGCCACATCTACAACTGATAAAGGGAATTAGCCATGTGGGTGAGGGATGAGACTGAAGTGATTGCCTACTGCACTAATTTTCAGAATTGTGCATTATAATGACCTGAGCAAATTTTGTTAAAAATCTGAAATTTTAGGCTTTCCCCTGAACCTTTTGATGTAATAGATCTAATAAGGCCTGAATGTATATGTTTAAAAATGTTTTCTTGAAGCTGGGCACAGTAGCATATTCCTTTAGTCTCAGCTTGAGCCTAATGGTTTGAGTCCAGCTTGAGCAACATAGTGAGGCTCTTAACTCTAACCACAGTAACAGAAAAACAATAACAACAACAAAACAAACAAAAACCTTGAGGTTTGCACACACTGCCGCTTAAGAACCCCAGAATAGATAAGTGCAATATATACATATCTGTATCTCAAAAAATGTAAAAAATCTACAGAAGAGTTGGCATTTGCTAGGTGCTACTTTCTTCAGAATTCTCATTTTCACTAAGATTAGCCTGACTTACCTGTCTTTCTCTATGTCTGTGACTGGGAAGTGAAAGGGAATATTATTGGCACTATCTTTCAGCTTGCAGAATAACACCTATTTTTCCCCACCATTAATCATTCACTGCCATTCAGAGAGTCTTTAAAAATTTGCTTATGGGTAATCTTTCAATAAGTAGAGGCTGACTCTTTAATGGTATCATGTCCCTTTGTCACCATACAGTTGATTATGTGTCAACAAATGTTCATTACAAGTTGGGTTTTCTCAAAATAATAGCCAATCCTAAATTTTTTTTTTTTTTTTAGTTGAAGTTGTATTATGAACTATCGCAGTATGTCTGTTAAGTTTATAGATATTTACCATAACCAGGATGTCAGCTTTATACACTGAAATCCATGAAGTTGATATAAATTTGATATAAACCAAAATTCTTTTGATTAAAAGAATTTCCCTAGAAATTATTTTAATAATTTAGTTTTGACAGTCATATAAACTATCTGTTTGGCTAACAATCTGGGAAAATTATATACAAATAGATTGTAAATGAATACATATTGGAAAAATTCTTGAAGTGGGTATTATGAGTCTTGATAGCAATTTTTATTATATATGAGGGCCTGATTTTTTTTTGGTAAAACATATGATACTAGAGAAAGAAAATATTTTACATGCAAATACTTGGATTATACACAACCATTTAGTTACACAATCATAGCAAATATAAAAACAAAAGGGCTATATTGTAAATGTGCACAGATTTCTTTGCCTCCATAAATTGAGTCAACATGTAAACTTTAGAAGACTTATGCAGACATCTGGACTTCAGACTTGTCCTGAAAAATCAAATATGGTGTCCCCTGAGTTTCTATCACTGTTGGCCTGCTGTGCAGAGGTTGCTCCTTTATAAAAGGCATATATTGTCCAGTTTGCTACTGTGCCCACATCAGTACTTTCCTTACTCTGAAAACTTTCCTTTGTCCTTATAAGTATTTGAGTTTACAACTCTTATGTTGTAGTATATTTTGATAAAGATTTCAAGGCTTTTAAGCCAATGTGTATTTGTTTATAATATATAGTCTATAGATTATATAAATCCCTCAGTTATGGGGTTGAATTTTAGAATTTAGTTTAAAACTCTTTTTCTTTATCTGTACCACAGATAATCATCTTCCTATACGAATGCCTAGAAGTTTTTTTTGAGGTTATTCCTGGTTATAGTTGGATAGTTTATGAATATTTCAGACATTATATATTTCTCCTCAGCAATCTTCCTTAAAAATGCAAGTGGCTTATTGGCTTTCATTATGTTTGAAATAACCCATATGGATCAGTATGAGAACTTTTATTGATAAGCCATTATATTTGTATTTGCTTTATATTTAGCCAAAAATAAAAAATAATTTTAAGTAGCCATTTAAATATAAACCAATAAAAATGGATTTAAAAAGTAGAGTTGCATTAGAGTCCCAGCATTACCATTACGATTGAGAATAGAATTTCTTACTGAACTTTTTTTTTTTTTTTTTTTTTTTTTTTTTAAAGGCTGGGTTTCACCATGTTGGTCAGGCTGGTCTTAAACTCCCGACCTCAGGTGATCTGCCTGCTTGGCCTCCAAAGTGCTTGGATGAACTTTTTTTAAAAAAAATATTTGATTTTAAGTTTTTTAAACCTCTCTGTCTTACACAGAACATACTGAGCTTTGTAACAGTTAAGATAAAATTCTGTTCTCTTGTATGAAAAGAAACCCATGGACTATTTACTAATATGGAAAATATGTACATTTGAAGCCAATCACTCAATTCAGAGCTCATTTCCTTAGTGACCCATTTGGAGCAGGAGTGCCTGACATTGGCATCTGGGATCCTAACATCATTGAGAGAAGTGAATCAAGCAACTTTGTACCACCCAGAGGAAACTTCCAACTGTATCGGGAAGCTCTGGAAACTGTATCTCTTGAACTCTTAATTTCTTAAATGTTAATATTTGCCACAAAAAGTATTGTCAGATAGGTATTAGATAAAGTTCAAGAGATTTCCTGATTATTGGATATAAAATACAGTTTCATGATACTTCTCATATGAAGATTGTCATGGAGTCTTTCTCTTGGAGTACAATAAGCAAATAACTTTGGAATATAGTTTAAGAAACACTGCTCTAGGGATAATAATTTAGATCATTTATGTAAAAAACTTCAAGTATTTTCTACTATGTTTTAGGTTTTGGGGGCTGTAGAGATAAAAGATATAGGCCTTACCCTCAAGAAGCTCTTGGTTTCTGTGGGAAACAATGAAGTGATCACAATATACCATGCTAAGTGCTGTGATCAAAGCAAGGATTCTTGGGACTGGTATGTTTGAAGGGAATTTTGGTGATGACCACAGTTAATGTGGGGAGGCAGAGGAGGGGTGTTTGCAAGGCAGAGAGCAGCACATCAGAAAGCACAGAGGAGTGAGAAGGAAGGTTTTCATTTACTTCCTTTCTGTATTGTATGTTGAATTTCAAACATCTTAAAGAAGATTTTTAGTTCAGATTTGAGAAATTTGTAATTTTGTGAAATTTTTTTTTGCTGTTGTATAGGACAGAAACACACCAATTTTATTTGCTATAATTTGCAAGTGACAGCAAATGGTGGAATTTTTAGTGAAAAACCAAGCAAATGTACATGCTGTTGATAGGGTGAGACAGTAAGGTAGTTCTTGTTTAAAATAAAAACCTGAGTATTCTAGAGTGGAATCACTCAAGTCAGAAATATTAATAAGATTAACATAATTATTGGCATATAGTGAAAAATATCAACACAAATAATCAGGTAGAAAGCAAATGTTTGGACTAAGCAACATAAAGAACATATAGTAGGTTCCATTTTCTCTTATAATATAGAGTGTTTGTTATTTGTAATCTGATGTTTTTAGTCTTGTAATCTTTTATTAGCTAAAGGTTTTTGTATTAGTTTTATTAATTTTTGAAGTGTGGACTTTTAATTTATGACTATTAGTATTGCTATTATTATTATTATTATTTATTGTTTTCAGGCTGTAGATAGCTCTTATCTGACCCCTAGCTGATGTGAATTACAATATGTCAGACTAGGAAAGCAATGGGGAAATCTTCATTTAAATCTAATCACCTCAGCACAGTTTCTTGGCCATCAAGGGACTATAAGTTAGCAACTTGTATTATGTCTTATCCCAGTGGAACAAGAGACTTCCTTGTTGTCCCTTTGTTTTAGCCTTGGCAATAATTTACAAAGATGAACACTTGAGTACCCAAGATGCTTATAGACACAAGCTAGTCCATGTAAATGGTTATTATGTCTACATTGACATGCAGGATATTAAATTGATAAAGTGTATTAAATTAGCTGTTTTGTAATGACTTCATTAAAGTTCTTGAATGGAGATATTTCTTTGTTATTTTAGAACAGCGCTCATGCTTCCTGTACATTATGGCTCATTAGGTATTGTCAATATTTTTCTTCAGCAAAGTATTAATGTCTTAAGTTATGTATGTATGAGATGTAGAAGATTATGCTATTTATTGTGGTTTGACAAGGTAAGTGTTTGTATTAAAAGGCCAGTTAATACTGGCCTTTTAAAATAATTGCAACCATTGAATCTTATACATTAGGTGAGAGTTCATAGTTTGGTTCAGGTAGTTTGAAATAGCAAGAGTTAGTCCACTTTCTAGCTAGAAATCAAGCAGAAGGCTGGAATAGTTAGAAGTAGAATGCAAGATTCTTTCAGGACTTTTAAGACCTTTATCCCTAGAGATCTCAATGTGGTTTATTTTATTCTAAGTATAATCCCCATGCATCAGACAAAAATAGAGCCACATCTTTGACTTCTTTTTTATTCATTTCTTTCTTTTTTTTAATTTTGTAGAGGCAAGGTCTCACTATGTTGCCTAGGTTGGTCTTGAACTCCTAAGCATAAGTAACCCTCCTGCCTTGGCCTCTCAAAGTGCTAGCCACCATGCCTGGCCTGACTTTCCTAATGAGTTATTGGGTCTTGAAATGTTCAATTTAGCAGAAAATCTTGTACTGTCCCCTGGAGCTATCTCTTGTGTCTTCCTTCTTTGAATATTCCAAGAAGCTAAGTTGTTTTCTAATTCCAAGGAAGGCGATCTTTCTTTACAAGTCAGAAGGGGGAAAAAGGCCATTCTGATTATTCTGTTGTTTCCATGGATTCACTTGCTGTATTACTGCCATTGTAACTGGTCCTGCAATCTGATAATGATTGACCTTTGCCACCAGGATGCCTTCAGTGATTCAGACCCCTCAGTTTTCATGGTGATTCATACATAGAGTTCAAAGCTATGGTGTTTACTAGTTTATGTACTTATGCTCAGCCATGATTCCCAGTACCCTGCTCTGGGAGCCAGGCCTCCTAGCTTTATCCACACAAATAGAGAACAAATTGATGCTTCCCTTACACCAAAAACATTATTTGGAGCCCACATCTTAGCTAGACTTAGCCTAGGCCTTCATGGTAAGTTACCCTTTGAGACCCCTGTTGGTCTTTTCTCTGACAAATATTAGTTGAGATTGTTCCCACCAGTCAGAGATGTTCAAATAATGTTGCAGGAAGAGATTAGAGTTCCCTTTCCCTTTTGCTATCAGATTTGTATCTTGAGGCTTTTTTATATCCTGTGCAGGAGCTTTGGTTAGATAGCAGAAGGTTCCATGTTATCTTTCCACAGAGCAGTGGGAACCAACTTGGAGTTGGCCCCTCAAGTAATCCATTTCTACAATAATAAAAATCTCCCAGGCTACTTGCATATCTATCTCAAGTTTTAAATATATTTTAAAGTTCTACCTCACAGGAAGCCATTCAATAAAATTATCTGAATCTCAAGTAGGTGAGTTGGATTTAACAGAGCTAAGCTTCATCTATGACTCATGAGTATCCATGTATAAAACAGGGCTTTGTACTTGTTTCATCAGCATATACTTTAAAATTGGATCAATACAGAGCAGATAAGCATAAGCATGGCTGCTGCCTAAGGATGGCATGCAAGTTCATAAAGCATTCCATATTTTGCATTGCTCTGGAAGGTCATTTGACTATCTCTTGACCAGCTCCAAGGAAGCAGTGTGAGTCAAACCAAAACAGGAGATACCCGATATTAAAATTGTGATTATCACTATAAAACTATTGATGTATGGTGATGTATGAAATGAGAACAGAGCTGAGTAACATATGGGATGTTACATGGAAATATGTTATTATATGTCTTGGAAATGGGAAGATGTCAACTTGCTTTTCCTTCATAAACCTGTAAAACAATAAAAGCAGGGTTTTTTTCTTGTATGTTAGTTGGAGAGGACCATGGAGATCCAGCATCCTTCCACAGATGTGCTGGCTCAGAGTTTGAGGAGGTAGAGAAGGAGTGGTGGTTGTCCAACCAGGTTTTGACATCTGTTAATTTTCTGCTCTTAGTGTGATTGATGAGCTCAGTAATAGGGGACAATTATGTTATCTCTTTTAATCAGATAATATATATATAAATTTAGTTATAAGTTATGAATTAGCTAAAATGCCCTGAATTACAAGCCACAATAAATACAACTAATAAACAAATTTAGCACTTAATAACATTTTATGAAAACTGCAACATTTGAATATTAGAACCTATGGAAAACACACAACAAGCTTCATTTGGGACTCCAAAATAGTTTCAGCAATAAAGTTGAAGAATAAATTATTCCATTGCTTTGCTATTTCTCTGAACATTTAAGCATGTAATCTCATTACATCTTCCTAACAACCTAGTGAGTAAGGTAGAAAAATCCTTATTTTTTTAGAAGAAACCATGGAGCCTAAGAGAAGCATCTTGTCTGAACACAAATACCTATTGGTTACAGAGCAAGGACTTGTTCTGAGTGCAGGACACTTTGCACGATGTCCAGCTAACTACAGTTAATTTACTGAGCTGTGCTCCCTCCATTTATGAGTACTTAACTTTTTTTTTCTTTAATTGAAAAGGTAATAAACTTGTAAAGCTTAAAATTTTGAAGTGTATGGGACAGAAATTAAAGTTCTGGTATTAGCGCTGGTATTGTCTGAAATGGTTTAAGAATTTAATATGTTTGGTAAATATTTTTTATTTTAGTATTAAAATAGAAATTTTATTTATTACTTTTTTTGTCTCACTACTTATTACTTTTTTTATACATAGAATTTGACACCAAAGTTTAGAACATAAAAAGAAGATACTTCAATGCAAGAAAGACTTCTGATAGTAAATTTCTCATTTGTCTTGTTGGTCCTACTCTTGATAAAAAAGAAAGTAAGATGTAAAATTAAGGTAGTTTTAATGGAAAAAGATCAGTTTAAAAATATATGTAAATTGCAAGCATACACACACACATACACACACACACACACACACACACACACAGACATATGTAAATTAATTTTCAAAATTTAACTTCTTTAGTTTGGAATTCAGAGTTATTTAAGAAGGTAGTTATATCTAATTTATAATCTGAAACAGTATCGTCTGAGAAAAATCAGACAATCCCTAAAATTCTATATATTTTTTACATAAAAAAAAGATTAAGGTAGTATGTTGTATGTATTCTCTATAGTCACATTATAACAAATTGAACTTGTTATACATATGGATCTTCTATTTCATTTTTATAATAAATTATTTATATTTAGTAAATAAATAATTATAGTTGACCCATTAATAATGTGGGGGTTAGGGACTCTAATCTCTGTGCAGTTGAAAATCTGAGTATAACTTTGAATTTCCCCATCTTAGCTACTAGTAACCCACCATTGACTGGAAGCCTTCCTAATAACATAAACAGTCCATTAAAACCTATTTTATTTGTGCTGCATTATTATATACTATGTTCTTACAACAAAGTAAGCTAGAGAAATGAAGTTGTTAGAAAATCATCAGAAAAAATATATTGACTTTCATAAAACATAAGTGGATCCTCATAAAGGTCTTCATCTGTCTATGGCTTTCAGAGGCAGAAGAAAATCTGCATATAAGTAAAACCCTGCAGTTCGAACCCTTGTTTTTCAAGGGCGAACTGTATTACATACTAATTTGTGTCACTAAGAAAGTAACTATCTTTAGAACTGGGAACTCAATAATCCCTTTCTTGTACCATAAGTAAATGGCAATAAAAACTGTAAAATTCAACCAGCGTGTACCCATACAAATTGGAGATTCTGTTTTGGAGATACCTACTGAGCACAGAAGACAGAAAAACAATTCCTTTGTGAGAAGTACAAGTTATGTTACATATTCTTACATAAGCAAAATGGTTTTATCTGTCATAGTTTACACACACACACATACACAAGTGTACATGCACATATACACACACATACATTTGCTCTTGCATGTGCATATGTACATACTAATAAGTTAAAAGTCCTGCTGATTCTTTATGACCAAATCCACTGTTTGCAGGGAGCAGGGGATAACACATCCTACACTTTGGATGCAGTTCATTTGACTCTTTGACTTGTTCTGTGATGAACTGCCTTTAATGGGTGAACCATGTTTCTAGTTTTATAAGAAATAAAAAGATTAGAAGCAAGTAAAAGGAACTCTATGATCAGTAATAGACTGTTGTACTTTATTCAGTGGTCATATGTTTTTCTCCAAGTATACAAGTTACTTGAATGATGAGTTTTCCGTTTATACAAGTTACTTAAATAATAATAACTTTTATTTCAAGTAAAGCTTCATCTGAAATTATTATTATTATTGCTATTATTATAAGAAATGGGGTCTCTCTGTGTTGCCCAGGCTAGAATACAGTGTCTATTCAGTGGTATGATTATAGCTCACTGTAGCCTTGAACTTCTGGTCTTAATCAGTCCTCCTACCTCATCCTCCTGAGTGGTTACATCTAGCTGGATACAGAATTATTTATTCATTGATATGTTTGTTTATCTGTTTATTTTTGAGACAATGTCTCCCTCTGTTGCCAGTACTTGAGTGTAGTGGTGCAATCTTGGCTCCCTGCAGCTTCTGCTTCCTGGCCTTAAATGATCCTTTCACCTCGGCCTCCCAAGTAGCTGGAAATACAGGCATACACCACCATTCTTAGCTATTTTTTTTAAGGTATGTATGTATATATGTATGTATGTATGTGTGTATGTATGTGTGTGTATTTTTTAGATGAGGTCTCACTATATTGTCCAGGCTGGTCTGGAACTTCTGGGCTCAAGTAATCCTTCTGCATCAGCCTCCAAAAAATGCTAGGATTTTACAGGTGTGAGCTACTGCACCTGGCCTGCACAATTGTTATAAAAAGAAATTAAGCCCCAACTGAGTTGCAGAAAATTGACTACCTTTTCATTTTTCTTTTTCTTTTCTTTTCTTTTTTTTTTTTAGGAACATTCATGTTGTAGAACATACTGTCAATCATCAAGATTCTCTTTTGTATTCTGATTAAACTAGGATTGATGCTTAATTCACATTATTTTCTGAAATAATTGTTTTATTTATTTCTTTTATGGCTTTATTCAGTTAGATACAGAAATACAAGAATCTCCAAGTCAAATATCAAGGAGAAAAAAGAAAATAAAAGAAAAACAGATTAGGGAAAGTTATTCTGTGAAAAAAAAATCTGATGACAGTCACATATATCAACTTAATAAAAATCTTACATGATGCATTTGTGTCAAGGGTTTCCAAGACCACCCCCAGGTTTGGTGATTCACTAGAAGGACTCATGGGACTCAGAAAATAATCATACTCAGATCTTTAATTTATTACAATGAAAACGTACAGGGAAAGTTAGAGGGAAAGTGTGCATGTGATCAAGTCTCGAGGAAACCAGGCACAAGCTTCCAGGAGTTCTCTCCTGTGGAGTTCCCAGGATCTGCTTAATTCTCCCAGCTTCATATTTTGGCAACACATGTGCAGTGATGTCTACCAGTACCAGAATCTCATTAGAGAGTCAGTACCCAAGTCAGTACCCATTTTCAAAATGGAGGTTACTCTCCCTCACATGTACCCAAATTCCAGACTCCCAGAAGGAAAGTATCTGTTCAGAATAGCCACATTGTTCCTATGAATACTTTAGACACAGCGAGCCATTCTTTGCAGGGAATGGTGGGAACCTTCTCAGTTTCAACTTCCTAAACACCCACCAAGGGGCCAGACTTGTATGCCGGCCTTTCTAAGGATGTCAGTCTTTTGCTTGCTATATGAAATCTTTTCTGCACAAAAGTTTTAGCCCCAACTTAATTTTTGGCATTGTTTTAAAATTTCATTTTAACAGCAAATAATGTAAGGTAACTTGGTACTAGTTTCTGTTGTATGATCCATCCTTAGTTGCAATGCTCGTTACTTTTTTGAGTTTTGGTGACTAACAGGTATTTCTTTGTAAGTTACCGTAGCAGTATTAGGTAATTACCATCTGTCCTTATCTCATTAGCCTTTCAGTAAAATTGTTAAATTAAATAAGCCTAATAATTTCTGAGTTAAAATTAGAATAAAAATTGTCTTTTATTTTCATTACATGAAAAATCTAGTTTTCATCTTGTGCTAAATCCCTGTTTAGAATTGTGAAATAAGATGAAATAATCATTTTATCAATATTTTCTTGCTTGAGCATGCAATTAAATTTATTTGTTTTACATATTTTATATACTTCAATTTGAGAAATAATGCCTACATGCTATTACTTTGGTCTTTAATGATCTCCAATTTTGGGAGTCACCATGTCTTGCTTAAATATGTCATAATAACAGGTTCAGTGAATATTTTTTATTTTTCATTTTTGTTTTCTGGAAATCCTGGGATGCATAGACAATGAGTATCTTTTTTAGATCAATAACTTTATTTCTTAGAGCAGCTTTAGGTTAACAGCAAAATTGAGAGGAAGGTACAGGGATTTTCCATGCCTCCCACACATGCATGGCCCTTCCCATTATTAGTATTTTCCACCAAAGTAGTGTGTTTTTTACAACTGATGAACTTACATTAACATGTTATAATCATTCAAAGTTCATAGCTGACATCAGGCTTCATTCTTAATACTGTACATTCTGTGAATTTGGACAAATGTATAATGACATGTATCTATTATTTTAATGTAATAGAACAGTTTCACTGCCCTAAAAATTCTCAATACTATGCCAGTTCATCTCTCCCTTTCTTCCTAGCAACTCCAGCCACTGATCTTTTTTATCTTCATAGTTTTACTTTTTTCAGAAGAGTCATATAGTTGAAATAATGCAGTGGATCTATTTTTGACTAGTTAAAAAGTTAGAGTTCTATGGTAATTGTATGTAGTCATTTAAGATATACTTTGTCCTTTTGTTTTCTTTTTTTATCATAAAATCTGATGACATGTGCTTTACATATTTAGAAAACATGATTTGTGTAGATATTTGCCACATAATGGAAAGGGTTGAGGAAAATGACACCATGAATTACCACACAGTACACACTGGAGCATCTTGGTTTATGGAGTGGGTTCAGATAGAATCTCTGTTCCTTGGAAGGGAACAAGTTCAAGAGGTTGTACTTTATAAAACTGGAATCACAAAGTCTTCCATACGTTCTTTCAGTTGGAAATAAGACCAGGCAGTGAATGCTATAGGTAAATACCCATGCTCCTCACTGAACCTCTTCCTTTGAGGGGTGAGTTTAAAAATAGTCTGTATTATGATGACATTACTCACCTATGACCAGATTTTCTGTCATGAGGGATGGCAAGGAAATCACACAATTTTGCTTTATATGAGGTTTAAAAAGAATTTTTTTTCTTCTATGAGGGAGAGGGGAAATCATTGGCACATTCTGGTAGCAGGAGGGCCTTGAGAGTTTTCTTTCTATACATTTTTCACATCAGATAGTACTGCCTGGTAGCCTGCCACACCTCCCCAGTGTTTCTTAAGCTTCTCTTTGAATGTGAGGTGTGATTCGGAGTGGATAAGCTCTTAAAGGAGTGATCTTTCCAGTGGTTCTTTCTGTGGGAGGTAAAATAGCAGGTGAATTTGGGCCTTGTTGTATATAGAGCTGAGCATATAGCCACAACTAAGTAAACCACCCAGCACCTTCCCCAGAAGAGTATTAGCCAGAGTAACACATCGATCTCTCTTGAGCTCTTCTCCACTGGCAGCTGGAAAATTTTTGCAAGGATCCTTGGTTCTGGTCTGATTCCTATGTTTTGCTGGCTTCTGGTGATAAGTTTTATCCTAACCTGAACAGTTTTAACTATAGAGTGAGGGAGGCTGTGTTGTGTTCAACAAAATAAGTGCAGTAGTTCCCCCTTAAATGTAGGAGATACATTTCAAGACTCCTAGTAAATGCCTGAAACCACAAACAGTACTGAATCACATACCATTTTTTTTCTACACACATATATCTATGATAGCATTTAATTTATAAATTAAGCACAGTAAGAAATTAACAATAACTCATCATAAAATATATTTTTATGGTTCTTACCCTTTTTCCTGTGATGATGTGAAGTGATACAATACCTGTATAATGAGATGAAGTGAGATGAATGAAGTGGGCATTTTAATGCAGTGTTAGGCCACTATGCACCTCCTGAATCTAAGTCAGAAAAAAGATCATGAGCTGTGAGTGACCCTGGATCTTCAGGCCTTAATGATGTTGATGGCTGGCAACAGAAGGAGACCAGGTTGATGACTAATGGGTGAACAGCATATGCAGTGTGGATGTACTGAAAAAAGGGATAATTCACATCCTGGTCTGGATGGAGGGCTCAAGGTTTCATTGCACTTCTCAGAATGGCACACTAAAACTTAAGACATGTTTATTTCTGAAGTTTTCCATGTGATATTTTGGGAGTACAGTTGACTATAAGCTGTAACCACAGAAATAAAAACCGCGAATATAAAATCTGTGTTTGGACATTGACTCAATTCTTGGTGTACAATTCTTAAAATCATTAGAAATTCCAAACTGATATCTTTTTGTTTGTTAATGATTGATGGCTGGAATCCCCTACATAGATTCAGGATGGCAACTGGTCATTATCGTGACGGCATTGATTAGAGAGTTGAGATCTCCTGTCTCACTCTGCAGACTCTGGGGCAAAGAGAAAGCCTGAAGGTTTTCATTAACCGATGGCCAGTGATTTACTTAATCAGTGGTGCATATGTAATAAAGCTTTCATAAAGACCCAAAGGGACTGGGCTTAGAGAGCTTCCAGTTTGCTGAATACATTGAGGTTCTTGGAGGATGGTGTGTCCTGGGAGGGCATGTAATCTTCACCCCACTTCCCCCACACTTTGCACTGTGCATCTCTTCATCTGTACCTTCTGTAATGTTATTCATAGCAAACTGGTAAATGTGTTTCCCTGAGTACTTTGAGCCATTCCAGCAATTCAATTTAACCCAAAGAGGGAGTCCTGGGAACCTCAATTGAACCCCAAATTGAAGCCAGTTGGTCAGAAGTTCTGGAGTTTCAGACTTAGGACTGATGTACGGAGGCAGTCTCATGGGACTGAGCCTTTTACCTGTGCAATCTGATGCTATCTGCAGATAGAGTATGAGAACCAAATTAGAGGACACCCAGCTTGTGTCATCTGCAGAAATGACTGCTTGCTCGTTGATGGGGAATAACCCTCCTCACCTTTGATCATGGAAGCCTTCTTTGTTGATTGTTTCTATGGTATGAGAGCAGAGAAAAATGTGACAAATATGTCTTTTCCACACATGTGGATAAGGGAACTACTGTATAGTCTGTTTTAACTGCCCTTCATATTTTGGTTCAGAAATCATGCTTTTTGACACTGGTCACTCATCACACCTGTTCTGATAACAATACCATTTTTAGCCAATCTCATATGGTTTGTCTAAGATGACATATATTGCAGTTCACTTGTAGATATCAAATTTTGATAAATTTATTCTTTGCATTTAGTAAATACAAAGTAAGGGAAGTAAGAGTTATTACTGCACTAATCACATACCAGTAGGTATAATTTATATTAATTCTAATAAGGTCTCAAGTATGCTCCCAAAGGAATGCTTTGTAACAAAGCATCAGTCCTATACTTTAAAGAAAAATGGCCTAAAGCATGCACACAAGTGTGCAAAATTTTTTTAATGAAGGTAGAGTCTTGATATGCTTTCCAAACTGGTCTCAAACTTCTTGGTTTCTCAAGTGATCCTTCTGCCTCAGTCTCTCAAGTAGTTGAGATTATAGGAATGCATGACTGTGCCTTCTTATGTTTTTAATATTCTACATATTTATTATTGATTTACAAGCATTTTATCTTTTCCTTTAATAGATCCTGGGAGTTCTGATGAATCTGCAGTCAGGTAGGATTTTACAGATTTAAAAAATTATATTTACTAAGGAAATATAGATGGAAGAAACTAATATATGTTGAGTGTTGTATTCTGGGCTAACCACTCTATTTTGTTCTATGCATTTATCTCATAAAGCCATCACAACATCTGTGTTCTTACAACCTACTGTTTATTAAGTAGGCAACTGTCGTTTAGAGAGGTTGGTTAATTGGCTCATGACCCCATAGTTAACAAAGGAGCTGATTCACAGTTAAACCATCAGCCTGCCTGGCTTCCAAATCTTCTTTTGCTCCTCAGCATAGATGGATAAAGGTCTGTGCAGCAATTGGATCAAGATACATGTTAGAATCAGATTAATGAATACAGTCAACTCTAGTTATTGTTAACTCTCATTTAAGGTTACTGTTAGAAATGAGGTTGGTCTAACAGTTTGTCCTAATAAATTTGACAATTTCAGTGGTAACCAATGTCTTATCTTTACGATTAAAGGCTTTAGGGCAGTGTAAAGATTTGACCATAGGATTGTAAATTTTTTTTTATTGCAATTTAGGTTTTGGGGTACATGTGAAGAACATGCAAGATGTTGCATAGGTACACAGGTGGCAGTGTGATTTGCTGCCTTCCTCCCCTTCACCTGTATCTGGCATTTCTCCCCATGCTATCTCTCCTCAACTCCCCATGCCCTCCTGTCCTTCCCCTATTTCCCCCCAACAGACCCCAGTGTGTACTGCTTACCTCCCTGTGTCCATGTATTCTTATTGTTCAACACCCACCTATGAGTGAGAACATGCGGTGTTTGATTTTGTGTTCTTGTGTCAGTTTGCTGAGAATGATGGTTTCCAGGTTCATCCATGTCCCTACTGAGGACACGAACTCATCGTTTTTGATGGCTGCATAATATTTCATGGTGTATATGTGCCACATTTTCCCTGTCCAGTCTATCATCGATGGACATTTGGGTTGGTTCCAGGTCTTTGCTATTGTAAACGGTGCTGCAATGAACATTTGTGTGCATGTGTCCTTATAGTAGAACGATTTATAATCCTTTGGATATATACTCAGTAATGGGATTGCTGGGTCAAATGGAAGTTCTATTTCTAGGTCCTTGAGGAATCGCCACACTATCTTCCACAATGGTTGAACTAATTTACATTCCCACCAACAGTGTAAAAGTGTTCCTATTTCTCCACATCCTCTCCAGCATCCATTGTCTCCATATTTTTTAATGATCACCAGTCTAACTGGCTTGAGATGGTATCTCAATGTAGTTTTGATTTGCATTTCTCTAATGGCCAGTGATGGTGAGCATTTTTTCATATGTTTGTTGGTCTCATGTATGTCTTCTTTTGTAAACTGTCTGTTCATATCCTTTGCCCACTTTTGAATGGGCTTATTTGTTTTATTCTTGTAAATCTGTTTTAGTTCTTTGTAAATTGTGGATATTAGCCCTTTGTCAGATGGGTAAACTGCAAAATTTTTTTCCCATTCTGTTGGTTGCCAATTCACTCTAATGACTGTTTCTATTGCCATGCAGAAGCTGTGGAGTTTGATTAGGTCCCATTTGTCTATTTTGGCTTTTGTTGCCAATGCTTTTGGTGTTTTGGTCATGAAGTCCCTGCCTATGCCTATGTCTTAAATGGTTTTGCCTAGATTTTCTTCTAGGGTTTTTATGGTGTTAGGTCTT